>JAJIBD010004861.1:0-137885 GCA_021461705.1 Cryptotis parvus
CTGCAAAGTAATTCAGACACCTACTAACTTTACTGGCTAGTCACCCAGAACACTCATTTTCAACCTATTAGTCATTATGGTAAAGCAGCGCAAAAGACCTTCAAGCTCTACGATTGAAGTTATTAATACCGATGAGTCCAGCAATAAGGATGAGCTATATAACCTCTCTGAAAAGGAATTTCGTAAGCAACTGTTAAAGATGTACAAGGAAATAAAAGAAACAATGGAATACAAACTCAGTAAAGTACAAGAGGAATTGAGAGCAGAATTGAGTAAATTTCAGACCAAAGTACAAGCAGAAATGACAGATATTAAAAATGAGGTAAGTGAACTGAAAAACACAGGAGAAGGCCTCCAAAGCAGAGTAACAGCTACTGAAGAAAGAATTAGTGATCTCGAAGACGAGGTTCAGAAATTCTGTAGACAACACCAGAAGATGGAAAAAAGACTCACAATCAAGGCAGACTACCAGAGAAAATCGGGATGAAGCCAAAAAGGAACAACATACGCATCATTGGGGTGCCAGAAGGTCAAGAAGAAAACCCTGATGAAGAAGATACTGTCAAAGCCATCATCGCTGAAAAGTTTCCCGAACTGAAGAAAGCATGCTCCCAGATACAGGAGGTCCGAGGATACCAGCTAAAAGAAACCCCAATAAGAATACACCAAGACACATCCTTATTAAAATGACAAAAACGATAGACAGAGATAGAATACTGAAAGCAGCAAGATCAAAGAAGGAAATCACATACAAAGGAGCACCCCGAGATTTACAGCAGACTTCTCAGATGAAACACTCCAAGCCCGAAAACAATGGTGGGATATAGTGAAAAGACTCAATGAACTCCAGGCCTCACCAAGAATTCTTTACCCAGCTAGACTTACTTTCAGATGCGAAGGAAAGATACACAACTTCATGGATAAACAACAACTCAAGAAATTCATAGACTCAAAACCAACTCTAAAAGAAGGATTGAAGGGTCTATTGTAAAATAAGACAACCCAAAACCACAACAACGTTAAACAGAAAGATGGCACAAAATCCAATGACAATAATCTCGCTCAACGTCAACGGTCTAAATGCACCAATTAAGAGACACAGGGTGGCAAAATGGATTAAAAAACTGAATCCAACATTCTGCTGCCTACAAGAAACACATCTGAATAACCAGAGCAAACATAGACTCAAAGTCAAAGGCTGGAAGACCATTCTCCATGCAAACAACCCCTCCAAAAAGGCAGGTGTGGCCATACTCGTATCTGACAATATAGATTTCAGGCTGAAAAAGATCAAAAGGGACAATGAAGGCCATTTCTTAATAATTAAGGGGTATGTTTACCAGGAAGAAATCACACTGCTAAACATATATGCGCCAAACGAGGGGTCAGCAAAATACTTAAAACGACTATTAATAGACCTCAAAGAAGACATTAACAGTAGCACAATAATAGTCGGAGATTTCAACACTGCCTTATCGACTATGGATAGATCGACGAGGCTGAAACTCACCAGGGAAATACTGGACCTGAAGGAAGAAATAGAAGAAAGAGAGCTGGTTGATATATACAGGGATTTTCATCCCAAAAAAGCTGAATACACTTTTTTTTCCAGTGCACATGGAACATACTCCAAGATAGACCATATACTGAGCCACAAAGCATACCTCAACAAAATAAAAAAGATTGAAATTGTGTCGACTATCTTTTCAGATCACGATGCACTGAAAATAGTAGTGAACCATACACAGAAGCAGGGAGCTAAACCAAACACCTGGAAACTAAACAGCTCACTGCTGAACAACAAATGGGTCATAGAAGAAATCAAACAGGAAATCAAAAGATTCTTAGAAACAAATGACAATGAAGATACCAACTATCAGAACTTGTGGGACACAGCAAAAGCTGTATTAAGAGGAAAGTTCATAGCTCTGCAAGCATTCATCAGAAAAGAAGAAAGGGCCCATATAAATAACCTGACCTCACAGCTGAAAATATTAGAAAAAAGACCAACAAGGGAAGCCCAACCCAGGCAGAAGGAAGGAAATAGTGAAACTTAGGGAGGAAATCAACGACCTGGAAACCAAAAAAACAATCCAAAAGATTAATGAAACCAAGAGCTGGTTTTTTGAAAAATTAAACAAGATCGACAAGCCACTGGCAAGACTTGTAAGGACAGGGAAAGAGAGAACCCAAATAAACAGAATCAGAAATGAAAATGGTGACATCACAACAGAAAAAAACAGAAATACAAAAGATCATCAGAGGTTATTTTGAGAACCTGTATGCCACAAAACATGAGAACCTAGAAGAAATGGATAAATTCCTGAAGTCCTATAACCTCCCACGGCTGAAACAAGAAGACCTCCAATACCTAAATAAGCCTATCACCATCGGGAAATTGAAACAGTAATTAAAAGTCTGCTCAAACACAAAAGCCCAGGTCCAGATGGGTTCACTGGCGAATTCTACCAAACCTTTAAGGAGGACCTACTGCCAGTCCTGTTCAAGCTCTTCCAGGAAATAGAAGAAACAGAAACACTCCCAAACAGCTTCTACGAGGCGCATATCACCCTGATACCCAAAGCAGGGAGAGACAATACAAAGAAGGAAAATTACAGACCAATCTCCTTGATGAACACAGATGCTAAGATCTTCAACAAAATACTAGCAAACAGAATCCAAAGACTCATCAAAAAGATCATACATCATGACCAAGTAGGATTCATCCCGGGAATGCAAGGGATGGTTCAACATTCGCAAATCAATCAACATAATACATCACATCAATAAGAGAAAAAATAAAAACCATATGGTCCTATCGATAGATGCAGAAAAAGCATTTGACAAGATCCAGCACCCATTCATGATTAAAACCCTCCAGAAAATGGGAATTGAAGGAAGCTTCCTCAAGATAGTCAAAGCCATCTACCAAAAGCCCACAGCGAGTATCATTCTCAATGGGGGAAAAATTGAAAGCCTTCCCCTTAAGATCAGGAACACGACAAGGTTGCCCTCTCTCACCTCTTTTATTCAATATAGTACTGGAGGTACTCGCCATAGCAATCAGAGAAGAAAAGGACATTAAGGGCACCCAGATAGGCAAGGAAGAAATCAAGCTATCATTATTTGCAGATGACATGATATTATACCTAGAGAACCCTAAACTCTCGACCCAAAAACTCTTAGAAACAATAGATAGGTATAGTAGAGTGGCAGGGTACAAAATCAATACCCAAAAGTCGGTGGCTTTCCTATACACAAATAACGAAAGAGAAGAAAGGGATATTAAGAAATCGATTCCATTCACAATTGTGCCACAGAAAATCAAATACCTAGGAATCAGCTTAACCAAGTGTGTAAAGGATCTATACAAAGAGAACTACAAGACACTGCTTCAAGAAATAAAAGAGGACACGAGGAAATGGAAACACATTCCCTGCTCATGGATGGGGGAGAATTAACATTGTTAAGATGGTAATACTCCCTAGAGCTTTGTACAGATTCAATGCGGTTCCTATAAGGATTCCCATGACATTCTTTAAAGAAATTGACCAAACACTTCTGAAATTCATATGGAATAATAAGCCCCCACGGATAGCTAAAGCAATCCTTGGGAAGAAGAAGATGGGAGGCATCACCTTTCCCAACCTCAAACTGTACTACAAAGCAGCAGTAATTAAAACAGCGTGGTACTGGAATAAAAACAGACCGGTGGACCTATGGAATAGAGTTGAGTATCCTGACACCCACCCTCAAAGACATGATCAGTTAATCTTTGATAAAGGTGCAAAGAGTCCAAACTGGAGTAAGGAAAGCCTCTTCAACAAGTGGTGCTGGGAAAACTGGACAGCTACATGTAAAAAAATGAATTTGGACCTGTGTCTAACACCTTGCACAAAAAATCAGTTCAAAATGGATTAAAGATCTCAATGTCAGACCTGAATCCATAAAGTATGTTGAAGAAAATATAGGAAAAACCCTCCACGACATCAATGCTAAAGACATCTTCAAAGGTGAAGCACCATTAACAAAGCAACTAGAAGAAAATATAAATATATGGGACTACATGAAACTGAAGAGCTTCTGCACCTCGAAAGAAACAGTGACCAAGATAGAAAGACAGTCGACGGAATGGGAAAGAATATTCACCCAATACCCATCTGATAAGGGGTTAATATCCAGGATATATCAGGCACTTGTACAGCTATATAAGAAAAAAACAGCCAACCCCATTAGAAAATGGGGGGAGGGAGATGAACAGAAACTTTGACAAGGAAGAAATCCGAATGGCCAAAAGGCATATGAAAAAATGCTCATCATCACTAATCATCAGAGAGATGCAAATCAAAACAACAATGAGATATCACCTCACACCACAGAGAATGGCCCATATCCAAAAGGGTAAAAGCAACAAGTGCTGGCGTGGATGTGGGGAAAAAGGGACTCTCATACACTGTTGGTGGGAATGTCGACTTGTACAACCTTTCTGGAAAACAATATGGACATTCCTCCAAAGACTAGAAATTGAGCTCCCCTTTGACCCAGCCATACCGCTCCTGGGAATATACCCTGGAAAGCCAAAAAACACAGCGGAAACACAATCCGCACTTTTATTTTCATAGCAGCACTGTTCACAATAGCCAAAACCTGGAAACAACCAGTATGCCCGAGAACTGATGACTGGATAAAGAAACTGTGGTACATCTACACAATGGAATACTATGCAGCTGTCAGAAAAAATGAAGTTATGACCCCGAGGATGGCAGATGGGCTTTGGGAGTGGGCCCGTCGCCTCGGAGGGTCCCGGAAGCAGCCGGATGGGACTCGCCCACCACGCTAGCCACCATTTTCACTGTCCAGACGCTGGGAGAATGTCCCACGACCAGAGGACCAGCAAAGCCGGTTCGAGCCCAAGTAGGCGGCTCCAAGAGGCGGGAAGCACTGGGAAGTTGTCAGACGGAGGCGCGTCACCCCTTCCCCCTCCATCGTGACTAGCCCGGTTTCCCGCCCAGGAGCCGCTGACGGGCCCGGCATCCAGAGTCTTGCAGACGGCTTGGGAGGCGGGAGCCTGGCTCGCGCCAGGCCTCAGCTGACTATGGAAACCCCCGAGGAGGGCAGATGGGCTTTGGGGGTGGGCCCGTCGCCTCCGGAGGGTCCCCCGGAAGCAGCCGGATGGGACTCGTCCACCACGCTAGCCACCATTTTCATTGTCCAGACGCTGGGAAAATGTCCCACCGACCAGAGGACCAGCAAAGCCGGTTTGAGCCCAGGTCACTAGGGTGGTGAAACAATGATGTTTTTTGGTACACTGCATTCCGCGAACAGCAGGAGGTTTTGCTGAGAGGGAGATATACAGAGGAAGGAGATGACATATAGAGCCCGCCCGGGTGATTGGGATTCGGGAGGGGGAGGGAGACAGGACGTTGGTGATGGGAGATGGGTTCGGGTGGAGGGTGCATCTTGGAACCCTGTGGAGCCAGGACTCCACATGAGCATCCTTCAATTAAAAAAAAAAAGGAGAAAAGGTGGAATAAATAAATAAATAAATAAATATCTGCAGGGCTAGCCACAATGTGTAAAAGAAGAGGGAGAGAGATGCAGAGATAGAGAGAAAGAGAGGAAGCAGGGCTACCTGCTATTAAGGCAGCCTGGGGGTGAGTGGGGGGGGTGGAGTACATTGGTGGTGGAAATGGGGTACTGGTGGAGGGATGGGTGCTGGAATACTGTATTACCAAGAACCAATTGCACCTTTGTAATTGTATGTCTCACGGTGGTATAATAAAGAATAAAAAAATTAAAAAAAAATCACAAAAAAAAAAAAAAGAATAGATCTTCCCTGAAATTTCGCTACATGGGTGCCTGGAGAAGCAGTGGTGAGTGAGATAGGATAGTAAGACACCCATGTGAGTGCTGTGGAGATAAATTTTGGCCTTGACATGTCTTGCTCCAGGAACTTTTAATGTAATGTTTCATGTGAGAATACCTGGAATGCTATTACTCATATCTGTTTTTGTGGGCTGCACCAGAAGAAATTATCTTGCTTTGATTTTCTGTTAAAGTACCAACAGAGAATAAATATGAAGAAAATGGTAAAAAAAAAAAAAGAAAAAATGAAGTTATGAAATTTTGCTATAAATGGATGGATATGGAAAGAATCATGTTGAGTGAAATTAGTCAGAAGGAAAGGGAGAGACATAGAATGACTGCATTTATTTGCATGGCATAAATATACTAGGTGATCTTACCAAAAGTGGAAATTACCACAAGCGTGTGGAGTCAGAGGTTGGTTTAGATAGAGAAGGGAACATGAGTGAATAAATGTCTAAAGTTCTGATGCTAACATAGAACTGAGCATTAAAGACAGACAAAAAATGCAAATGATGGCTTCTAAGTGTATGTAGTGCAGCCCACAATGTGTGGGAGAAGGAGGAGAGAGAGAGGGAGAGGAGAGGAGATAAAGAACCTGCCATTTAGGCGGGATGTGGGAGGGGGAGGGAATTGGGGACATGGGTGGTGGCTGAGGGGCACTGGTGGAGGGCGGGTGCTGGAACACTGTGTGACCGAAACCCCCAAGCGTGAACAACGTTGTAATTGTATATCTCACGGTGGTATAATAAAATGTTAAAAAAAAATAATAATCATACTGCGATAATCCAAATATTGCATAAATATAGCCCCACATTTCTTGGCATGCTCTAGGAATGGTTATATTGTATTCAAATGTGAAGTTGAATAAAAGAATCCCTCTACCCCCACCCCATCCCATTGGGGCAGGCACCTTGTATCCACTGATCTTTCATGGCACTCAGGTAGAAATGAGGTTGGGACGCAGCCTGGCAGTGAGAAGGCCCAGGAGGAAACAGCATCTTTAACATCAGGGTTCACACCTGGAGACTACCAAGAGAGCTGAGCACTTTAGTATCTCCACCACCTCTGTTTTATTTAACTATATAATTCTCCCTTTCTTCAGTTTTTTTGACCACACAATTCATTTCTTCCATCAAAATTCATTTGGCCCTCATCACCTTTCTGGATCTGGAAGTTGGCTCATTTAATAATTCTCTAGTCTTGCATTCTCTAAAGCCGTCTTGACCCCAGAGTTCTGCTATAGAGATGAGCTGGCACTTGTCCTCTGTCCAGTTCCACCAGTGTTTCTGCAAGCTGCTTTTCATGTCTTAAATAAAGCTGACTGCAGACTGAAGGTAAGTAATAGGCTACAGGACACACCACTCTCTCACACGAGCTGCTGTGTAAAGTGTACTGAGGGATTCAGCTCATTCGAGACAACTTAACCAGCTGCCCAGAGCCACGAGACAGAGGAAGGCAGCCTACTCCACATCTTTTGCACACTGACACGTAACCATGGATCCACCAGTCACAACCAACCCCAAGAAGCACTCCCAAAACTCTTCCCTAGAATTCAGTAATTGGTATCCTGGACATGACTGTGGTAGGAAGAAACCCCCATACATAAAATGTGGCTCTCTCCACCAATAACGGTCATTTCTCTTCCTTAGCTAAAACATAATTTTAGGAAATCTTTCAATGTTAGTATGTGATCGACCTTTAAAATTTCACACTCACCTTCATTACAAATGTTTTCATTTCTGTTATGATCCATCAGCTTAGTAGTAGCTGATCTTCATGAAAATAACTTTTTTTGTTGTTTTATACGTCACACCAGAAGTACTTGGAGGCTCCTCCTGGATTGTTCCAGGTGGTGGTGTGGGAGGACCACGGGAATCAATCTTGGGTTGATAACTTACTGTCCACTCTGATGTCTATCTTGTCCAAGTAATGCGTTTAAACTCCAATTTTTATGCAATTCAGCTCATAAGGGTCCCTTAGGGTCGAATCATTTGTCCTTGTTAAAACTTTATCACAAAATATATTCCTATTCTCTTAATAATGGGCATTTGGGATAGTTCAAGTGGTGCACTCCGAATACACTATTGCATCTGCTCTCATGCCTTTCAAAAATGATTTTTTAAATGTTCTGTAACAAAATATTGAGTGGTTATGTGAGGAAGGAAGTTGGATACTGAAACATCTGGATGCATCAATAGGTAAAATATTAAGGAATAAGAAGTAATGAGTCAAAATCTGTCCAAGAATTCCAAGAGGTAAACCCAGCATTTAACACGTTTAAAGAACATTTGCCAAGACAAAAGGAATAAAACTTCAATGCAATACTTTGGCAATTTCATAGGCCTGAAAGGCTAACACCAATTATCTTTCTACCCTCTCCAACAAGGGGATCAACATAAACTCCTTTTCTCTTTATGCTGAAACCCCAAAGAGTTACATGCTTACTACACAGGCCCTGGCTGGACCTAAAGCACAAGTTCAAGCCTTCTGAGCCATTCAGAAATGTAAGACTTGAATTTAAGAAATACAGATGGCGGGGAGGGGGAGGAGTGACAGTACAGCGGGTAGAATGTTTGCTTTGCACGCAGTCAGCCAAGGTCCAATATCTGGCATCCCATATGGATCCACAAGTACCACCAGGAGTACAGAGCCAGGAGTAACCCTGAGCTCTGGTGGGTATGCCCCGCCTCCCCATCCTAGAATAAGAAAACCCAAAGGGCTAGAATACATACACGGGACTGAGTCTGTCCCTCGTATTACCTAGTCATTCCCTCACCTAGAACACCTAAAGGTTCCCCAGCACCCCTGACAGGGAGCACTACATCACCAGACCCAAGCACCAAGTGAAACATCAGGCCTCACGCTGTATCAGTGGCAGTGGCCCAAGGGCACCCCTGCGTGCAGCTGGGGAGATGCTCATTGAAAAAAACATCAGGGCTGGAAAGAGAGCCCAACAAATTGAGTGCACGTTTTGATATGGGTCTGATCACTCGCGCTACATGGTTTCCCGAGACTAAGCACTAAGAGTGCAAGTCTGTCCCACGTAAAAACGTTAAATTTCAAGACTACTTGTGCTTCCAGGTACCTGTTAAAATCCAGAGAAAATACATACAGAGGAAATAACATCACCTTAATCTTTCCTCAAAAACATCAGATCGGCTGCAAGTGTCAGATCTGTGATTTTCGGTTTGAGGTAACATAGGTTTGTATCATTGTATGCTTTTTTCCACACCTCTTCAACCTCTTCGCAACACAGCCACCAGTATCTTTCTCACCAGTAAGGTGTGCTCAATCCAGAATGGAAAATGTTCTTTAACAAGCTCATCTTTAGGCCAACTATCATACATATGTATTTTGCACTAAAATCCAACATAGATTAGATAAACCGCCTTTCAAGTCACTTACAGTGGCATTCAGGGGTGGCTACATAAATTGCCAGAATTCAGTGCTCAATTAAAAATATTCCTAATTTGGGGCTGGGGTGACAGTAAAGCAGGTTCAGTACTTGCCTTTGCATATGGTTGACCCAGGTTCCTGGTACCCAATATGGTCTCCTGGATACCAGGAGTGACACCTGATCTCAAAGCTAGGAATAAGTTGGGTGAAGCCCAAAACAAACTGCTGTGTGAGGCTCCAAAACAAACAAAAAAATTCCTTACTCCTTGTGTTCATCTAAAATGATTAATAAAACAAAAACAAAACACAAAGAACCTTCAATGTGTCATCTATTTTAACAGGTGCACATATATGCATTTGTTTAGTTTAGTTCAGAGTAGCTAACATATTTTAGAATGAAAACCAAGGCCAGGCATCTCTTAAGTTTATTGGAGAATTCTTAGTTGGGAGATTACAGACTTGAAGAAATGAAAAGGATAAAAGAACAATGCAAATTATTACAAAAGAAAGTTCTGAAATGCTTATTTTGAGTCACTGCTAAAACAAAATATTAGTGCATTCTGAAGTTTTTTGTTAAATGAATATATTAAATTATTGAGGAGAAAAAATATACTGTTATACAAGATCTTAATTCAGCACAGTCAAATCAACAGAATTATTCAAAGCTGCTTTTGCTATGTACCTGGTCTATTAAACAAGAATGTGGAATTACTTTTAACACTGCACAAGTAACCAAAAAGTAGCAAACCCAGCATTATTAAAACCAGATATTAAACTGTATTCAAACATTACAACAAAAATAAAACAATGAACTTCTAGAACTACAACTCTACCCATGTAAAAGGAATGTACATAGATGGTAAAGAAATAAATAAATAAAGTGACCAGAGCTGACTCCCACTGCATCTGCCTCTTCAAAGCTGGAATACAGTGAGTAAATGCGTGCAAGTTCTTGGAAAATGGGAAAAATTCATCACCCTAGATGCCCAGGGAAGCTCCAATTCACTTGTGTTGGTCACAGCTGGACAGGATTTTTAAATAGAAAATGTTTTCCCTACACTTTGACCATGAATTAATTCATTTTTAAATGAATTAATTAAATGAATTAATTCATTAATTAAAAGAATTAAATCCTTTTAAAAACTTTGTGTAAGGTTGACTTTGAAAAACATGAAATTGAAAACAACATATCCGTGAGAACATAGGTAATATTGGTTATGTAAGAATAATGTTAGCTAGATAATTAACTAAGCAGACATGTGAGTCTAGACTCTGAGTCAAACTTAAATTTGGCATTTGGAGAATGTGCCCTGATGTCAAAGGCACAAGGATCCATTATTGTTCACCTTATTTGTGGTGCATGTGAAAAGTTATTAAATTTCCCTCTCAGCACATAAGGTCCTTGGCAAAATTAAAGTATTATAAATTGAACTAATCCTATTAAATAGTTGAAAGGGTAAGTGGCATAGACACTTTCACATATATTCACTGAGTGAATACTCTTAAAGGTTGTATTACTCCATTCAATTATATTAAACCATGTAATAAGACACTTCTTCTTGATATATATGCATTTTAGTTATACATATATATGAACCATCCTTTTACAAATAAGGAAAAGTCTTAAAAGCAGTATAATAAAATCTAAAATGCAACTCAAAGTTGCCTTTTGAAAGTATGAAAAATAACCACATTTGGGGGTCTGAGAGATAGACAGTAGAGTAGGTAGAGTGCTTGCCTTGCACGTGGCTTACCCGGTTCAATTCCCAGCATTCCATATGGTCCCCTGATCACTGCCAGGAGTGATTCCTGAGCACAGAGCCAGGAATAACCCAAGCACTGCTGGGTGTAGCTCAGAAAGAAACAAATACAACATTTCAGTTTGAAAGAATGTTCAAGACAGCCCTCTCCCACACAAGAGACCTTGTGCACTCTCTGCACAGATTATCGGACAGTTCTTCAACTGACAAAATTCAGCTCAATACGCAACACATGTTGAACAGCTCTGGAGAAGACATCCCTTTATAAGGGCCAAAACAGAAAATGGTAATAATACAAAATTAGCAGTATGTCAAATAGTTTTGTAATAAAACAAGACAGTGAGGGTTGTTCTTAACAGTTAAAGACTAAGCAATTAAACAGGTCTAGAACTTCTTTGGAAAATTAAAAATGCCTTAAAAATAAAGGTTTTTAATTATACCTGATTAGATGATACTGTTCTAAAAAGCAAAATATTTATTTTTCTATATAAGGAAGCTTAACTCAAGCTTCTTTTCATACCTGCTAATACTTAATATTCGCTTATATCCCTGCACTGAATGGACACAAGTGTGGGGTTCCACTCTGATTTTTACTAGGCATGCCAATACCTGATTCTTATCTGTCTTTAAGAAGTGGCTAAATAAGGGAAATCTAAGTCCAGCACAGGTCTAGAAAAATGCAAAGGAAATAAAGATAATGAGGAAAATATTATCTCAAAAGGATTATTACTATAAGAGAAATAAACAGGAACATTTCCAAGCACAGAAAATTTCACAAAACTAAATAGTCACTTGAGTTTAAAAAGAAATACAGAACCTGGTTTTCCTGTTACTCAGATCCATACATACATCCAAGTTACTAAATACAACTTGATGGTTATATGCTTTTGGAAATTTAATCTGAACTCACGCATCAGTTAACCACATTATAATTAACAATCACGCCCTAGACTTTAAAAACCCAAGCCAGTGCTGCTGCAACTCGAATTCTAAAAGGTGAAAGAAAAAAAAATTCTGGTGATACTTTTCCTACTTTCAAATTAGCTGAAGAAACTCGAGGTAAATTTATTTTCAAGGCTCACTCCATATCTTTAAACTGAGAAGGAAAAAATCATGCTTCAAATGTAAGCTCAAAATAAAACTTTTTTAAAGGCAAATTGACTATTTCATTATAAAATACGTTTCTCTATAATAATTATCAGCTTAACTTAATGTCAGTGCTATCATTCCTTGAGTCTGGGCGGGTGCTATGTCTTTCACTTTTTGTAGAGTCACTAGAACAATCTGTGCTCATGGAAAAAGAAAACGTAATGGAGTAAAAAACCAAAGGCTTCAATAAAGTGATTAATTCTAGATTAAGAAGCTCAAAAGAATGAAAAATCCACATACATATACCTTCACATCCAAAACCAAGTTATAGTTTTGGTTCCTTATTCCATTAGTTTCTAAAAACAAAAACAGGAGCCCAGAAAAATCACATCATAGGACGCTACAAAAGAGAGAGAAACATATCATGGTGCATGAATGTGTGAGTGTGGAGGTGTGAGACGAGGTGGGAAACCCCACATTTTGTAAAAAACTCTGTCCTTGACTAAGGTGGGATTTCTTTTCTAAAAATATCCGACAATGAAAATTGCTACCGGGCTTCTCTAAATGCATTAATATTAGACTCTAATTTAATTTTAACATGTCTGTGCCCTTATTTTCTTTTATAGACTAAATTGGGGGACCCAAAAAACATCAAAAAATTCTTACTGCACAACTTTTTACAGACATTTTATTTTAAAGCACCTTTTAATGTTAACAGTGAATGGCTAACAAAAGGGGAGAGCAGGGCACAAACCATCTTAGTAAGGACAATGAAATTCATTTCACACAAACGCCCGCGCGACACACACATGAATTTTCTTGCCAGAATGTCTGGCAACATTGGCAAATAATATCATTTGGTGAAAGGATGAAGAACCTATCATGTATAGAAGTTATAGAAACCCATAAACTTGTTTCTTATTCTAACGTTGGTAGAGTCGATGAAAAAGGACCTTGGAAAACAAAAACCAAAAATAACTGTAGGAAAAATTAAAATAGCCTCTAAACTATTTTTTAGAACCAGCATATTTATTAATAGAATACCATTTGTTTGTAAAGGAGCAAAATTATAACTCTTTGTCCCTGGAACCTATCCTCGGCCATCTTGGTGCAATTTCTAGCAGCACTATGTAGATGCAAAAAGAATGCCTTCAACATCCCTGAAAACTTCGTGGCTAAACCTTCCTTCAAATACATGTTCTTAGGTCTCAAGGTACTATACATGTGTATAGAAGAATAAATGAAGACAATATTTTGACAAAGATTACAAAAAGTATGAACTATATACACCACGACACAATGTGCTTAAAAGCTGTATTTACTTCCTTCCAATTAACTTTAAAAATTACTACTCCCTACTCAAAGCTTTCCCTATGCATCGTTGTTTCTTCCTCTCACAAAACAAATCTTCAGATGTACTGCTTTTGGGGTTTCTATGCATTTTCCAAGAGCCAATCAAACAGTGACTTGCATCTCTCCTCACTGGAGATCTTTTCCATCACTTCATAGTATTTCAGCACAGCCTGGAGAAGGTCTCCAACTTTCCAGCCTTTTATTTGTAAATGCTTCGAAAGCTAGTAAGAAAGACATGTCAAGTATTAATCATAAATAATTTTATAACAAAGTTTTATTTCATTTTGTTTGTATTGTAACAGCAAAACAAAAACACACACACAAAAATCAAGCATCCTGCTGTTTGTAATTAAATATTATTTCCCACTTATATAATGAGGTCTTCTCCTCTAAATGGTCACCTTTGTATACAAATTTAACATTTTTCTTCCTGTTCTTTTTTTTTTTTTTTTTTGCTTTTTGGGTCACACCGGCGATGCTCAGGGATTATTCCTGGCGGTGCTTGGGGACCATGTGGGATGCTGAGGATCGAACCAGGACCGGCATGGGCCGGCTGCGTGCAAGGCAAACGCCCTGCCAGCGGGGCTATCGCTCCGGCCCCTCTTCCTGTTCTTTATAAATACATCTCTTCCACAGAACGGTACTTCAGAATTGCTGGAGACAGAACTCCAGAAACTTGCCAATAGATAAGTTGAAGAGAAGTATAGAGACTAAATTTCAACAGGAAATTTGTACAGAAACTAAATGCAACCATCACAATTAGAAACATAAACTAATAAAGTGATTGTCAAGCTTAATAAAAGGATGTGACATTTCATTTCACAACATATGGTGTGGCATTTTTGGATGCAAACTCTTGCTTCAACAGAAACACAGCTTCATGCTACGTTAAGAAATGCCACTGATAGTGGCTGGAGCGACAGTCCAGCGGGTAGGGTGTTTGCCTTGCACACGGCCGACCTGGGTTCAATCCCGGTATCCCATATGGTCCCCTGAGCACCGCCAGGAGTAATTCCTGAGTGCAGAGCCAGGAGGCATCCCTGAGCATTTGCCGAATGAGACCCAAAAAGCAAAAAAAAAATTTTAAAAAATTAAAAAATTAGAAAAGAAATGTTAATGCTAAAAGAAAATTTAAAGAGCAACCAAAATTTAAATATAAGTTAAGGTCCATAGTCCTTAATCAGACATATCTTCACTCATTTTTTTTATTAATTTTACAAAACCTACTTAAGTATTTTGTGATATAATCATAATAAACACTTTAAAATTCACACACTGTATGCAATTTACCCAGTTCACACAAACCTGTCTATGGATTTTCAGTATATTTATTGAACTGAATGCAACCATGACCACAACCAATATTAGAACATATCTATTATAGCAAAGTAAAATCTACCCATTGATACCCACTTGTAATCTTACTCAAATCCCCTCAACTCTAGGTGATCATAAATCTACTTTTAATTTCCATACATTTGCCTATTTTTGCTTTTTTATATAAAAGGAGCCATAAAATACCTGGTCTTTAGACTAACCTCTCTCACAAACATGTATTACCTCTATATCATGATTTCTACTTCGCTTACTGAAAATCATTCCACTGCACCATATTCTATCCATTCATCAACTGACAAACATTTGGAACTTCTTTATTCACTTTTAGTCATTTATTAATAATGTTATCAGAGACATAAACGCTTGCCACCCTCCTGGCAATATATGTAAGTGTGGAGGTATGTGGTAATACTGTTTAGCTTTTTGAAGAACTGTTAGACTATTTTCCTAGATTATGGGGGTCTGGGGGAAGGGAAGTACACCAAAGTCCCAAATACCATTATGGCCAACTCGACTTAAGGCCTTCATTAGCCCTCAGTATATCCATGATCAAATGGCTTAAAAATCGGCGTCTCCACAGGGCTATCAGGGTCCCTACGCGTAATCCACAGCACCACTTGGCCCCCTGAACACAGCAGGGTTCTACCTGGTCAGTGTTCAAGCACTGCCGTGAGTACCTCACCCCACCCCTGCTCTTGAGCACTGTTTAGAGGTCCCCAAACCATGAAAATAAAAATAAATTTGGGACCAACCCCCCAACAGTTCTGTAGTTTTCTTCTCATGAATTTCCTTCCTCTTGAAAATTCATTTCTGAAACATTCCTTTCCTGTCTTATTTTCACCTGCCCACAAAAGGAAACTAAATTGCGGAAAAAATAAAAAAAAGTCTAGATAAGAAGAAACAATTTTTTTTTTTTTTTTTTTTTTTGCTTTTTTGGGTCACACCCGGCAGTGCTCAGGGGTTACTCCTGGCTCTGCACTCAGGAATTACTCCTGGCAGTGCTCGGGAGACCATATGGGATGCCGGGATTGAACCTGGGCCAGCATGGGCCGGCTACGTGCAAGGCAAACACCCTACCTGCTGGGCTATCGCTCCGCCCCAAACAACATTTTTATATAATGTTTTTTCCCACTACTTCTACTAGCAAAATCTTCATAAATTCTTAACTAAAAATCAAGAGTAACTGAAGATTTAAGTTTTGTTGCTCTTGATCAACTGACACTGGTTCTTCACTGAACTACTTCATAACCTACAACAAGACCGAGACAAAGTTCTGATGAAGAAAATTTTAGAAAAATATCAGAAAAAGAAACTTTTCTCCATGTGTGGTATGGGGGGGGAGAGTTTTGGAGTCACACCTCCACACAAAGGTTATTATTTCTAGCTCTCTGCTCAAGGGACCATATATGGCGCTGGGGATCAAACCAAAATTGGCTACACTGCAAGGCAAATGCCTTACCCCTATATTTCTCCAGACCTTTGAAGCTGAAAATCTTAACAAGATACTCAATAAAAGTAATCAATTAGTGCATCAAATCTAAAAGCTTTACTAGAACCCTATAACTCAAAATATCCCAATGTTCCTTATTAGATGTCCTAACTTTTCTTTTTCTCTTTCTTTCTTTTTGGGTCACACCCGGCAATGTTCAGGGGTTACTCCTGGCTCTTCACTCAGGAATTACTCCTGGCGGTGCTCGGGTGACCATATGGGATGCCGGGCACCGAACCCAGGTCAGCCACGTGCAGGGCAAACACCCTTCCCACTGTGCTATCGCTCCGGTCCCCAGATGTCCTAACTTTTATTGGTTTGTAATTGTGCTAACTTTTCATTATAAACTGGAATAACAGAGAAAGACACATACTAATTACTAACACAATTATTAATGATTTAAATGCAGAAGTGCCACCTTTTTATACAAACATATTAAATGTTTATTAAAGTGCCTGAGAATTTAGTATATACTGATTATACATTTTTTACAGTATCGTATTTATTCTTAACAACCCTCTGTATACTCTATCCTCATGCCCACAGTGCACATAAGGGGACTGAGACCGAGTTTGTCTCAGGTCACAATGCTAGTGAGTGGTGGAGTTCTCCAACACAACTACTAGCATCCCTGCCAAACACCTGACACTCGGCTATTAACAGACGTTTTATTATGTCAACCATATACTACAGAACATTTACCGTAAGTGTATTCTCACAACTACATCAGGCAGGTACTTACTAGTATAAACTCCTTCTTTGCAGAGTCATGAAAATAAAGTTCTGCAACTTCGCCTCAGAGGCAATAAGCCACTGAAGAATGATTCTTAGCTGGGGGTCTACGGTGCATGGCTCCATGTCAATATTTGTAATTAGCAAAGTCTTCCCATCCTGCTCCAAACCTAGTATTCAAATTTAAAGAATATGAAGTTAAATTCATCATTTCAACTTGGTATTCTAGCTTTCAAAATTTTCTAAGTATTTTCCATTTCTTAAGATTCCAAAAAATTGGGCCGGAGCAATAGCCCAGCGGGTAGGGCGTTTGCCTTGCACGCGCGGCCTATGCCTGCCCAGGTTCGATCCCTGGCATCCCATATGGTCCCCGAGCACCGCCAGGAGTAATTCCTGAGTGCAGAGCCAGGAGTAACCCCTGAGCATCGCCGGATGTGACCCAAAAAGAAAAAAAAAAAGATTCCAAAAAAATTTCTGAATTTTTTTTTTTCTTCACCACAACATACTATCAACTAAGATATTTTTGAAGGGACAAAATAAAGCTGGGACATAAAAGTAACTTTTATCACCTAAGTATACAAAGTAAAGAAACATTATTTTGAAGTATTAAACTCAAATAGTGTAAATCCTAGTCTTCGTGCCAAAATATGACATCCAGATAAAAGGGAAAATAAAACTATATAGCTAAGATTACTGTCAAAAATGAAACAAAAAATCTCAAACAAATACATGTAACTTTGAAAACAACTTTCTGAACTAAAGTACTAAGCAAACACATGGACCATATATGGTATACATTGTAAACACCTTTAATTCTTTTAACCTTTGTTTGACATTAAAAAATTCCTATCTCCATTATTACTGCTGCAGGATATAGAGGAGCCAAACAGAGATCTCGAGCCTCACAGTTTCAACAGGGAAGCCAGGACATAAACAAAGACCATTTTTAAGTCACTTTATTCTTTAGGCAAAACGTCAAAGCGCAATCACTTGCCTGCCAGAATCAGGCTGGGGAACTTTATGCTACATGCCTAAATAAGATACTGTATTCAACTTATCTTTTTAAAGAACATTATAATTTAGAGGCTGGCACCCAATATATGCACCCAAAACTTACGTTTCTTCACTTTGTATTCTTAAAGGCACCAAAAAATAATGTTTCTTTATTTTGTATTCTTAGGTGATAAAAGTTAGTTTTATGTCCCAGCATTATAGCATGTTGTGGTGAAGAAAAAAAAATTTCAGAAATCTGTTGGAATCTTAAGAAATGGAAAATACTTGGAAAATTTTGAAAGCCTGAATACTAAGTTGAGACAACAGTACAGTGCACTTCACTTGCACGTGGTCAACCAAGTTCAATCCCTGGCACCCATATGGTCCGGAGCCCACCAGGAAATGAGCTGTTCACCTGAGTGAAGAGCCAGGAGTAACTCCTGAACACAGGCAGGTGTGGCCCCAAACGAAAAGAACATCATGTTTTAATACAAAGATGCATGCATCCCTGAAGACCATACAGTAACCTGTGGACCAAGAACAATGTGTTTAACACACCTGCTAGTTGATGGCTGAGCAACCTCTGGTGCTCACAGATGGGTCCTCCCTCACACAGGTGAGCAGCGCAGCGTGCTGGCAGACCGTCCCCATCTCTAAGTCATGGAAATTAGCTGCTGGAAGACTCTGATTCTTGTTTACAGCTTGCAAGGTTTCTAGACCGATGCTAACTATTCTTAGGGATTGTGGTGGCTCTCTAATTTATTTAAAAAAGTAGGTCTACATATTCCCTTCAAAAATAAATGTTGCCTTTTTCCTCCTCTGTCTCACCCTAAAGACTAAACCAAAAGATGGCTCTGGTGCATCATGGTACCAGGCAAGGTCTCAGGGCTATTTTATCAATCTTGTAGTGGACAGAGGGAAGCTAAGTTGCCACAGGCTTCTGGTACTACCGCTCTCAGTGTTCGGCTCCAGGGCTCCTGTGAGCCTACTTCTATCTCTTTGGCTTCTAGACACCAATAAAAGGGATGGACTAACATTCTGCAAGCACGATCAGCAAAATCAGCAAAATGAGGTTTTTGTTTAAGATTTCCTTAATTTTCAATCTATCGTGCCACATTAATCTATCCAAATTTACTAATTTACAAGTTCTAATTCTAAAAAAAATTTTAAAAATCAATGAAAAAAAACTCAATTTCTGCTATAAAAATTGAAAAGTTAACTGTAATTTTCAATATAATGAGAAATGACTCAATCTCAGAAGCAGCATAATGATGTATTTACAAGTAATTAATTTTCTAATTTGAACCCACTCAAAATAGTGCCTTTGAATGATTAGCGCCAAAAGTAATTTCTTAAAAAATTAACAGGCTATTCATATTACTTATATCTTCTTTCCTCTTAATCTTTGGCTAAAGTTAAAGTAACAACTACTTTACAGGAAATACCTACACTGCACTTGTAGCATGTAGAAAAATTTTGCTCACAGAGCCTATTTGGGGAAAAGTTCACAATCTTCAAGATAAAATTACCATTTTTTTCAATCAACAAAAATAAGATAAATAGCACCCAGTCTGCAGCTACAACGATACTAGTCCTAACTGTATATGACAACTTACTCTAGAAGTTCAGTGATGAAGAAAGAATATCTATTTAACAGAGGAACTAAAAATTATAGTAATCTTTCAACTGAGGACTTTGGCTTAAAAACTGGTACAACTCCCCTAAAGTATAAAACTGGCAATAAAACTGATAGGAAACTTAGGGTAAAAAGCACAATTGAACTGACTTTTTGAAATTTTTTGTTGGCCCACTTTTAGAAAATAGGCAACAAAAATACTATTTCAAAACCAAAATTTCAAACAGTATGAATACTCTTATATACCATTCTATAAAAAACATTATTGATATTTTACATTATTAACAAATTTAATATTTTTTTGAGAAAGGATGATGTCATTAAACATAATTCTTGAAAATTCTTGAGGTTATTTGTAAAGAAAAAACTGCCACATGCCATAATTACAAATGATCGTATGAGTAAGAATTTTATGTTTGGAAAGATAACATAGACTATGAAATATAATACAGATGAATAATTTTTTAAGAAATCCCATTTGGGGCCAGAGCAAAAGCACAGCGAGGGAGGGTGTTTATCTTTCATGCTGTTGACCGGGTTTGATCCCATCCCATATGGTTCCCGAGCACCACCAGGAGTAATTCCTGAGTGCAGCGCCAGGAGTAACCCCTGAGCATCACTGGGTGTGACCCAAAAAGAAAAAAAAAAAAAAAGGAACTCCATAGTTTCAATATACCCCAACTTCTAATGTAAATACAGGAATAATAATTTGCAATAGCTCAGCATCTATCGAAAATGAAAAGGCAAAAACACTTTAAAAACTAAATTGTTAGTTACCTTCTACATCATCCTCATCCTCTTCATCATCTGGCCCATCACTTTTGAACAAATTGGCACAAAAGCAGTTAAAAAAAAAGCTTTAGTTAATAACAGTATTAAAATAGTATTAAAATAACAACTAAATTCTGAAAATGTGGTAGAGAATAAATGTTACAATATGACATATGACATTTTAAAAGGGGAGAAAGGACAATAAAAAAGGAAGCTTTGCTTCTCACACCATTTCATGTTAAAATCTGAACTGTTAATAATGCCCAGTTAAGTTACCAATAACCAAGTTCTATCCAAGCATAATATATTTCGTGTTCCAGGTCATTTCAAAATAAAATTTAAAACAATTCAAAGCCAAATATTCAATTAATTTGAGTTTTGGGGGGAAAAAAAAAGCAATTGAATACATAGAATTTCATAATTATTTAATGCTTCTGTTGATGTTCTTTATATATTTTAAAATACACAGTAAAAACATTTCCTATGCTTTTCTGAGGTATGATAAATAAAACTACAAACAGAAAAATAAAAGCACAAAAAACATCCAAAACCAGAAATCCTGTAGGAAGCAAGCTCTTTAATGAGATAGTAACTGGTGGTGGAATGAACAGCAGCAAGCGAGCAACACATGCATAGTCACGCATCTTGCATCTAGATGTCAGTCTTAGCATGATTGTTTTTATTAGCTATAAACTGATCAAGCAGAATCATGTCAAATTATGAGAGAAGCAGATTGGTACATATTGACGCCCGGCATCCACATTCTTTAGAGAGTATGACATCATGCATTAGTGGTGAGAGACTCATCGAGTGTTTAGGGCTCTGGACTGGACCAACCTGTCTGATGTTGGAAAGGATAAATTGTCCTCACACAAATCTCCTTCTAAACCAAGACTGCTCCAGCTACTGCTGTTACCATTACTGCCAGAGGAAGAAAAGAACAGAGCTGAACTAGAAAATGAATAATGAAGACCTCGGTTTCTTTGGAACGGCATCTGTTAGTGACACGGGAATGTTTCTGGCGCTGTTGCCATGGATGGGGGGGCCACAGTGGGCGAGAGACCATGCCTGCTACTTGGACAGGTACATAACAGCTTCAGAGTGGATGTGGGGACTTTGGAGTTTGTTTGTTTCTTTCACTGTCCTCAACCCATTGTATTTATACTTATTTTATAGATTAAGGACAGCAGAAGAATTCATGAAATAAGAAGTTTCACAATTAAGTTAATGTCTCTGACAAATCTTGGAAAAGAATGTGCATAAAACCAGCATTTTCAGTTGGGATAAAGTTTAAGAAGGAAAAAAAAGCACAGGATAACATCGACTCGAGTCATTGGAGAATACAAACAATGACGGGCCTGTGAAGGAAACGGGGAGCAGGGTGGAAGGCAGCAAAATACAATTGAAACAGGCCCTTTCTGGCACTCTCAAGAAAAGACATTTTCTGTCTTTAAAATATTCTTATTAGGTGGATTATCTTTATTTATGTTATGTTATGTTTAGTTTAGCAGGAGACAAATAACAGTCATTTTCTTTGGAGTACTGAATAGCCTAGGCTTATTCAAGTATTTCAGCCATATCACACAGATAATATTTATTATAGAAATCAAAGAAGAAAGCAACTATATTCTAAAATTGCAGCAAAGCAATAAAAAAGTAACATTCAGAAACAAACTAAATTTCGACTACTTAGATTACCACTTACACATGCGGCTTAAAAAAAATTCTAGTCATTAATTAGTAAGCACATTAGTTTGCAGTATAAGCGGCTCTATTTTCCAATATTAGACTAGGAATTATAAAAATTACTGTTGATACAGAAAAAAATGTTTATTCTAAAAATGAATTAACATAAAATTGTTTCAGTGTCAGTAAATGTTCATAAAGTTATATAAAAAATGGATTATTTAAGAGTTTTAAATAATTTTCTAAGCAACTGTAGTTTCCATAATCAAATTTACTCTATCAGTATCAACCTATTCCGATCCCTACGCACTGAGAATAACCTAAGCTGTCTAACGTATCTTAAAACAAAAACTATTAGAAAAGTGCTGAAGCTTTTATTCATGAAACTTGTTGCCAAACCCAAAAAGAAAATAGGGAAATATACAATGGACAGATGCAATGAGCCAAAGGAAAATAAAAATTAATGTTCCCGAGTCTCTATATTTATCTCTATTAGGCAATAATTATGTAAACAAAGGAAAAATGACAAAGTTCTTACCCATATCCTAAAAACTGCAAACTGAAAAGAAACCACCAAGAAGTGTAGAGACTGAGGTAAAGAGCTCTGTGGAGAGGCAGGAGCACAGACCTGCGAGCAGGCCAGAATTCCAGCTCTCCGTCCCCTGACCCCTCAGTACCACCAGAAGCAACCCCTGAAGAGAGTCTGGATGTGGTCCCAAAAACAAAAAACAAAGAAAGGAATGTAAGGCTCAAACATCCAAGCTTCCTCTAAGCAAGCTCACTTCCCTGCCTTTTCTTTCCTCAAAATGCATCTTAGCTGAAGTCAGTTTTATGTGAAATCCCAACGTCGGAGGTGACCATATAATTTTTTTATCTAACCAGGGAAGTGTGGAAAATGAAAAAAATTCTTAATAACTATACCAGAGAAGAAGCTAAGACCACCTTGGGCCACAGGGAGGTATGAACATCCCAAAACTTAATTTCTTCCCTTAATAGTCATCATGTTTCGTTCTTGAACATATCCTAACATTGTTTCCATATGTTTTGCTAGTATTTAAAAAGTATTTTATTTATATTATTTATAATTATACACAGTTATAATTATGTACTTTATATTATGTTCTTTGTCTAGGATAACCATACTTTAACAGAGTGGTGAGTCAGGAACTAAAATTCTTGTTTGTGGCTTTCAGTCATATGAGAACTGCTATAATTCTGACATCATAAAAATTATCTCAAATATTTTGCAAGTTCAGTCCTACCTCTTGTCATCTATTACATAACTTCGAGAAACTCCAAACGCTGCCTGAAATACTTACACATACATAGTTACTTGATGAAACACTTACGAAATTTGAAATCAGTTTCATTTTTTAAAATTTTTAAATCAGGGGCCGGAGCGATAGCCCAGCGGGTAGGGCGTTTGCCTTGCACGCAGCCGGCCTGTACCGCCTGGGTTCAATCCCGGCATCCCATATGGTTCCCGAGCACCGTCAGGAGTAATTCCTGAGTGCAGAGCCAGGATTGACCCTGAGCGTCACCGGGTGTGACCCAAAAAGCAAAATAATAATAATAATAATAATAATAATAATAATAACAATAATAATAACAATAATAATAATAAATAAAATAAATTTTTTAATCAGTTTCATTTTTTTAATTTTAAATCAGTTCCTAATAAATTCCTATTTAGAGTGCAAGTACAAAGCCCAAATGATCAGAACCTTTCCTCTGAACCTTGAAGCATTCGAACGGGAAAAGGGTAAAATCCACAGCAGATGTCTTTTCCAGGGGTCAAGACACAGTCCACAAGCCGGCCTCTGAGCCACCCGCCTGGCAATGTCCGACATGCTTACCAAGCTTGCACTGCCACGGGCCTCAGCAGCCTGAATGAATTGTAAATCTCTGAGGAGAAATCTTGGAAATTCTCTATTCAATAACTACCACCAGTCTTCAATAAGTAGCCCCATCAGCTTTCTTCTCTGGCCTTGAACCATAATTTCACCCAACTACATTAGTTCTTAACAGTCTGTGGTCTATTAAGTCCACAGTATTTTTCTGACAAAATACTACCCAGTCAGGTTTTCCCCATCCTGAATTCAAACACTTAAATTTTTTTAAGCTAAATGTGTCCAAGCTAAACATATAATTACTGTCTCAGCCTGATTCACCTTTGAACCTTGCTTGGACTGTGATCTAGTAGTGAGGTGTCGGTATCGGTAAGATATTTAGGCACAGTTTACATACAGAGTATGTAGAACCTGACACCATTCTTATTTGCAGTCTCTAATTACTGCAGCACCACCTGAGACTTTCACTTACTCCAGCTATTATATAATACTCTCTTTGACTTCTTGATGGCCATCAAGATGCCAAGTTCTTGCCACTCCAGGAGCTACACAACGTGTGTCCTGCTCTCAGGCCAGAATCAGTAGAATGGAAAGTTTACCCTGTACCACTTCTAAGTCATGACATCCTTCGCAACACTGCCTGCATTTCCTTATAGACCTATTTCTTCTGACAGTTGTTGAAGTTTTTGTTTATAGTTTGCAAAATTTATAGTTGCTTCCAAGTGCTAATATAGGCTGAGCCTTATTACACCAAAGCAGCCATAACTCAGGTACAATATAAATCCCTTTTAATAAGAATCTGACTCTTATCTACTTCCTACTTACTCTTATATACATCACAAGCACACCTTGCTCCATTCTCAACTTTTTCTCTCCTGCATCTATCTGCTGCTGCTCTTGTTCTTATGGCAGTGCCAGGGATGAAAGGCGGGGCCTTACACATGCAGGCAAGTGCTCTTTGCTAAGCTATATCCCCAGCTCATTCTGTTGTTCAAAATTCACCAACCACACTGGTCTCCCATAAATATTCCAAATTAGTTCTCTTGAAGATTTTTCTGCTTTTTCCCCCTTGCCTGATATTCCTGATCTTTAATTAAAAGGCTGAACATTTTCATAATTGGTATTTTATATATTAAAAATGGGGACAGAGAGACAGTAAAGGAATTAGTAGACATTTGCCTTGCTCGGGGCCAATCTTGGCACTGAACGTGGTTCCCAAGCACCCTAGGCATTACCTAGTGTGCTCGGGTGCTCTTAGCAAGCCAGGAGCACTGCAGGTGTGACCCATAAAACAAAATTAAAATATATATGTGTGTGTTTGTGTGTGTGTGTGCGTGTGCGTGCATGCACATCTGCAAAAAGATTAAATTTAAAACAAAAAAATACAAAGATTTCCTTTTATTTGTTTGGGTCTACCATAATTAAGGAACATTCTCTACTGATAAAATCCTAAACAGGATATATACATCCCTCATTCACTTCCATCAAATTAGATGGAATTCTGCACAAATCTGTCCAACTACCAGCTTCTATCCTCCCATTTTAAAACCAAGACTTCCTAAGCATTCATAGTAACCCCTACTAAAATACTGGATGCCTGTGTTTTTCAAAGATGAAATATTCAAGTGTGAATGTTCTATTATAGATAAAACTGTGGAAATGGCCACATTATGATTTGTAACATTACCCCTCTCTCTTGCAACCAGTATGAAAGAATACCTCTTAGGTATCTGAATTTTAGGAAATACTGGTGGTTTAGGTAAATGTTTCTCAACCAGGGGCCATATGGCCCCTATCTAGTCCCCAGGATATTTCAAAAGGGCCAGAGAGGAAAATATTTCACATAAGTGAAAGTCTGGGCACAGGAAGGAAACAAGTGGGAAGGGAGTCACAACCAGGAAAAGTGCTGAGAAATGCTGGTTTAGACAGCATTTGAATAAACTGAAACAAAATACTTCCTAAAGTTGTTAATACATACTTGCTAATTCAAACACAAAGCTCTGAGATGTTGTGCTCTAAACGGGGCAAAGTCACTTTCTTTCCCTTATGTTTCCTCATCTTTCCCAGCTGGAGGCTTCTGACCACCCATGGCTCGAAGTCAATTCCTAGTGCTCTGTTCAACTGAAGCCTCACAAGGTCCTTCCAAAAGCACCTGATACTGGAAGTGCTCATGCTCCAAGCCCTGTCCTTTCGCTAGATAGACCTATAGCTGGCATTTATTGTTTCTAATTATCAGTCCACGTGAAAAACTTTATGGAATTTTATAGCTTAGTTAAGAATGCCAACATAATGCTAGATACATAAGAACATGGCTGGAGAGATAGGAAGGATAAGGTGCTTACTTGCTTTGTACACAGTCATTTTCTATTTCTGGCATCAGATATCCCCCAAGCACCAATGGAAGTGTACCATGAGCACAGAACTGGGAGTAGACCACTAGCAACGCCAGATGTAGCCCCCACTAAGAATATCGTATTATTAATTAATAAAATATTCAGGAGACACTTACTATGAACAAACAAATCAAGTACAAATCTTGTAACTTCTGTTGCACAAGAGACTACTTTCATATATGAAAGTCTATCTTCATATCTTTATCTTCAGCCATTCAAGTATAAATGCCCAGCCCATTTGTTCTGAACAAAAAAGAGGAATCCTTCCCCCCTAAATGAATACTTTAACTAATATTTAAGAAATTGCAGAGCTGTTTTAATGTATTTTACAGATACCTGTCTTTTTCTCTATTCGCTAAAGAAAAAAGTACGCATGAAAGTGAAAAAAAAATTAGATTTCCTAAGAAATTCACGAGAGATCCAGATAAAGCTTAGAGTATAAAAACAAAACATATGCAAGGTTTTGCAAAATAACCTTGGCATACCCATAGACATTTAGCTTATCACAGATGTTAAAATATATTAGAAACACATTTTAAGTAATAAAATACATTTTGAGAGTGAGATTTTCAAATTCAGGGTTATAAAATAATAGACAATATAAAAAGTACATGTCTGAAGTCTGAGGGTCGAAACTATACAACCACATGCATAATGCCAGTTACCTTTCACTTAAATGATGAAAACTGCTGCTTTCATCCTGGTGTTCATCTTCAAAACTTAAATTGGACCAGCTACCAATGCTGTCTTCACCGATACTGACATTCATTTGCTGGTTACCAAAGGACTCGGTTGAATGAATGTCTTCAATATCTTTTGAACTGAAAAAGAAGGGGAGAAATAAAGCCTCAATCTAAAATCATCAGATTCTGAATCTAATTGTAAGAGAATAAAGATGACAAGAAGAATAGCTAAAGTCAGGCCAATGATTCGACTTACTAATCCTTTCTAATGGAGACTATGCAGTAAAGAATATTAATATCAAAGCTAAGTGAGGTGCCTACTAATACCCCAAACTTACCTTGTCAATCTGTTATGGATCTATCTCTGCATTTTCCATCTTACATGCATTCCCATTTTCAACTGAAAGCTCTATGAAGAATTTCAAATTCCTATGTTTACCATCTACTTTGTAAGTTAGCATTTTATTTATATTTACAAAAAAAAATTTGTGGATTTGGAAAGACCAACAATAACAAGAATTTAAGGAATGCTAATAAAGTAAATCGAGCAATAACCACTCATTATCTTGAGGACAGATCATATCTCCCCTCCTATTTTCCAATGCAAACCCACTATTTTTATTTCATTTTCATAAGAAAACACATTCACTGTTCAATTACTGTACCTGCCCTATACGTGCCCCTCTTGAACAGCTTCTCACTTGAAGCTGTTCAAGAAAATAGCTTCAAATGATTTTTTTTGGGGGTAGCATTACTGAATCACACTCAGCAGTGCTCAAGACTTAATCCTGGCTCTGCACTCAGGGATCATTCCTAGCAGGGCTTGGGGAACCATATGGAGTGCTGGGAACTAAATCTAGGTCCAAGTCAGTGGCATGCGGGGCCGGTAGGGCGTTTGCCTTGCACGCAGCCGGCCTGTGCCGGCCGGGTTTGATCCCGGCATCCCATATGGTCCCCCGAGTACCGCCAAGAGTAATTCCTGAGTACAGAGCCAGGAGAAAGCCCTGAGCATTCCCGGTGTGACCCAAAAAAAAACCAAGTCAGTGGCATGCAAGGAGAGTGTCCTACTCACTGCACTACTGCTTCAGCCCCATCAAATGATAATTTTTAAACAAGTCTTAAGAGGCCTATGTTGGCCTCGCTCAAGAGTTCAAGTACTCATGCCACATACCATCTGGACCCCTCTGATCTCCGCCTCACCTTTGGCTGTTCTCCTGGGCACACACCTGCTCACCAACAGCAGCCTCTGCCCACATCCACTCCTCTGGGGTCTCTCCCCTGGATTCCCTCCTGACTCACTTGCTCCTCGCTGTTGGCTCTAAGCTACGTCTTCACACTACAACCAAGCCACAACCATCCGTCCCCAACTCCACTTCTTTAGATTTATTCTACAGTGTGACAGGTACGTCTTCACACTACAACCAAGCCATTACCATCCGTCCCCAACTCCATTTCTTTAGATTTATTCTACAGTGTGACAGGTTATATTGTTTTATATGTCTATCTAGTTCCACTCTAACATATTCTCTGAGAAGAAAAATTTCTATCCATATGTCTTACTTCCATATTCCCAGACCCTTCTCTTTGGGGCTTCATTATTTAAGGCACAATAACCAGAACTAAACCAGGCACACCAGGGAAAGGCACACTATACTTCTAAGCCAAACACAGCACTATTTGTTCTCTCTTTTGGAACCTCTTATGTGCCACAATCTAATGTACTTTGGGGGCTGAAATGACCACCAGATGGGGTTCATGGGACAGTATTTAAAGACGGCTTCATTACTCTGCCTCAGAATGTATCTCAGTACCTTCCAAAAATGCATTATTGTGTAATTGCTTCGTGTGTTACCTCTCTATACTTTTGGTGAAATATTTACAATTATTTTTATGATTTCAAACATTTCAAAGGGTACATAAGTAAATAAAGCAAAAAATACCCTTACCGTAATGAGTTTAGGGCCAGGGAAGCAGATGAAAGGGTTAGGGCACTTGCTTTGCGCTCTGAGTTCAATCCCTGGTACCACATGGTACCCTGACCACTACAGGAAGGGACTGCCCTCCAAGAGCCGAGCTATGAATAAGCATTGAACCCAAGTCCTGTCCTAATCCACTTCAATAAATCCCTCCTAAAGTTTGAAAGACGATTCAATTCTAAATTCAGAAACAACCTGCAGAACAATACACCGTCAACTCCGAACAGTCAGCATCTGCAGAACCTAGCATAATTATGAAGGAAAAATACCACGCGGTGGTATAATAAAGAATTTTTTAAAAAATTATGAAGGAAAAATAAATAATTATGAAGGGAGAAAAGGGTAACACATACTAGCTAGGACAGAGTGAAATTAGGGCCCGAGACAGCTCAGTGGGTAGGGTGCTTGCCTTAAATGCGGCTGACCACGGTTTGAGCCCCAGCTCCATATATGGTCCCCTGAGCACTTCCAGGAGTGACCCTGGAATTACTGGGTGTGCTCCCACTTCTTAAAAATACCAACAACAAAAAAGCAGTTGGTATTAGATGCCACTGGCTTACAGGAAGAACTCCAGTGTACCATCTTCTGCTCACCTCAGTTCGCAAGTTGGTCCCCCTGTAAATGTCAGAGTCAACATTTAGGCACTGCTGGCCATAAAGTCACTGTCAAAACTACCCAACTACACCTTAAAAGGGACAGCACATAAATGAGTAAGCCGAGCTTTGCTAAAATTTTACTTACAAAAACTGAAATTTTAATTTCATAAATTGTTTATATGTCATAAAACAGTATTCTATTCTTTATTGTTTGCTTTTGTGCCACATCAGCTGTGTTCAGAACTTACTCCTGGCTCTGTGCCCAGAGATCGTGTCTGGCTATGCTCTGGAGACTATGTGTGATGACAGGGGGCCAGCTACCTGCAGGGCAAGTAAGTGGCTTAACCCCTCTTCTAGGTTTCTGTTCCCTCTTCTGAATTTTTTGTCAGCCACTTGAAAAAATGTGGAAACATTCTTAGCTCACAGACCAGGCAGAAACAAGCAGTGGGCCGGATGTGGTTGCAGTCTGCTAAGCCCCGCTCCAGAAGAAAGGAAGCAGCCTGATTACGGCAGAGCCTCTCCTCGAGCGTTCACCAGAAACATGGCATCTCTCAAGAAGACAATACAGACAAGACCCAGAGTCCAGCCAATCTGCATCTCTCTGCTTTAAGATTCCTGAAAGGCTGTTCCATCATGGCTTTGACAAAAGCTACCAGAAAATCTGAAGTAGCATGTAACCCAATTAATTTCTCACTTCAACTCAGTCACTTCTCTACCAGTGGTACTAACAAATATAACAGGAAGTAATAAAACAAATCGGTACTGATATTTTCCCAAGAGCAGAAAACGGGGAAATTATTTTAACTATGGCATTAGCATCACAGTGTACATGCAGACACAGCTATTAAAGAACAAACACAGCTCTAGGAAAATCACAAAGAACTGCCCTCTGAAAGGGTGAAGTGGGAGCAGTAATAGAGATAAAAGGAGATTTCTGCTTCTTCCCCATAGAATTTAATTGGGTTAAATTCTGCTCTTTATCGAAAAATAAGTCTATAGGTAGAATGAAAACACTGCACCAAAATTTAACACTAGAGGCACCAAAGACACAGGCACACGCCTGCTTGGATTCAATCCCCAGGACCCCATACTGTCCCCCAAGCACAACCAGGAGTGATTCCTGAGTGCAGAGTCAGGAGTAAACCAGAGCACTGCTGCGTGAGGCCCAAGAAACAAAAACAAAAGAATTCAAAACGGAGGAATAAATTAACATGTTAGTACTATTTGCTGCAAGAAATTTTCCAGCTGTGCCTTCAATTCAACTTACCTACCTTCATGGCTTTGTGGACTTGAACAAGATGATTTCCTAAACCTCATCTTCCAGTTCAGTAAATGGTTAATTTCGTTCCTGAAAGGACTGTTGTGGGGTAATGAAACAGTGCATATGAAAGCAATATGTAGGATATCAAAAATATACCAAGAGAAAACTCTTGTTAACGTTGAGTTAAAAAAGGTAGTATCTTTCAAATAGGACCTAAGACATGTATGAATGCATGATCAGGTTTAACTTTCTATCAATATTTTCGTAAGCCTCAAAAGAAATCTGAAGCTCACCTGCTAACATGCCCATTACTTGTCATCACTGATGCCATTATTTCCGTGCTTAGGCTTTCGGCGAAGCTGATGCCATCTTGTCCAATTCCACTATCGGCTGCCAGACTGGTATTACTCAGCTCTCTCTCTGCTTTTCAATCGCTTCAGCAACTATCTTCTCAGCGAGCACTACCTTCTTATCGAGATCAACGTGAATTTGAGGGACATCAAGATGAAAAATCCTAGATTTCTGAAAGTTGCTGTGTCTTGAACTGTAAGCTGACTTACAGCCAGCGAACGCATCTTGCCTGAAAAGGTGCTGAGATGAGTTTCCAGTGCAATCATGAAGTTCTTTCCGGTCACAGCTCCTGCAATTCTGACTTAGAAGAGGTGAGAGCTTTTCTGCATAAGTCATCCTCTCTGCCACTTTTCTGGGCTCAGACCTAGGGAAAACTGTCGGTCCTAAACTCAGCTCTAAAGTGTCATCCACTACTTTCTGAGCATACTTTTCTATTGCTTGGACAACGTTCTTCTCATGACTATAGTCACTTAAGCTGCCTGTACTTTGGTAAAATCTCTGAGTATTTGAGGAAGGCTGAGGAAACTGGGAAGATTCTGACTCAGGGTGCGACTCAGTATTTTCATCACACCCGGCTTTTCATAAAGGCAAGAATCGGTTAAGGATTTTGGCAAGCCAGCTACAGAAGCTGTCAGCTCTTTTAGCATCTTTTGTTATGTTGTAAGCAAGAGAGGTGGAAAAACTGTACAGCTCGAAGCGCTCATTTCTACATGTATCCTGAGTTCGTTCACAAGTTAGAATTTTATGAAAGCAGTCTCCATTTCTTTTACTTTGTCTTTTTTTTATCTACTTCCTGGTGGCATTCTTTATTCAGGAATGTTGAAGGCTCATTGCTGGCTTTCACCTGTGAGCTTTGCACACGCAATGTGTTTGCACTACTCTTCCTTTGAGTTGTCTTAGCTGCTTCTTGCAATCCTGATTTAACGGATCGATAAGCAAGTCTATTGGCATACTGGTCCATTATTAACTCACTATCACCACCTTCCTGTTTCAGTATCTGAATAATGTGTCCTGCATATTCATCTGTTACACTTTCACAGCTGGGATACTTATAGGTGAGTCCTAACATGCAAGAACTTGATGGAAATGGAAGAAAACGGGATCCATCTTTCCTGAAGGTGCTACAGTCTCAGTGTGCGGCTTCTCCTCTGACCGAGGATCTCGGTCACTGTCACTGTCACAGCTGTTCTTTAGCCTAACTTTGGCCATTTTCTCCACTTCTGTAATGACTTCCACTGCCATATCCCCTGCAAAATTGCACACTGCTTGTAGATTTTCATCAGCGTGATTTAAAAAAAGCAGGAGATAGACCTCTTTGATTTTGTACATTTGAGCAAGGGCTTTTATCCTTCAGCTCTTGAGTCATTTTATGATCGAAATGGGAAGCCACCACTTCCGTTGCAAGAGAAATGATGTTCGTGGCTAGGGTTTCTGCAAACTGGACTTTGTCCCCCGAGTACTCTGGCTTCATGTCCTCTTCCAGGCGCTCCTCTCCTTCACTACTATCAACTTCCTCCGAAAGCGATCGCATGAGTTTCAACATGAACTCTTCTTTTTCAATAGTATGTTGTTCATTTTCAGACAAACTACCAACAGATGAGTTGTGAGGTGTAGACGGTGGTGTAGCAGGGGCAAATTCGTTAGCCAATTCTCCCTTAAGCTTTTTGGTTAACTTCTTGATATCCCATTTGGAACTAGCCTGGGATGGTGCTAGAGGAGTGGATGGAGGAGTACCAGGGATTATGTTTCCATCTCTGACCTTCTGTTTGTCTTCTACAGGCAAAACATCTACGCATGTAAGTACTGTGGATGAGAAAGTCTGTGAATGGGGGAAAGGGTTTTCCTGCCCCAAACACAAGGACTCGAATGCTGCGTTGTTCAAACTATGCTTTTTCACTGATCTGTCCTTACCAAGGTCCTTCAAATCAGTATTCTGATTTGCCATCATTGGACAGAGTGGTAGTGTATCTAAAGAAAATTCATGATCCACAGATTCTGGAACACGATCCTTTCCTACTGAAAGTGATGCAGGAGTTAAATGATCCTGACCATCTAGAAATGGAGGGAACTTTTCCAAGGTCAACTGTGACTCCTCTCCAGGAACAGATAATCCTTCCTTGGGTATCGAATTTTCCTCTACATGCAGAATTACTGATTTGCTTTTATCTATGGAATGTCTAATAATAGATTCAGATAATCTATCAGCAAACATGTCCTTATTGCTAGCCACACTCCACGGGAGGTCTGCTTGATCAAAGTGGGAAGGAGAGGTGCTTCCGTTTATTACTTTAGTTAAACTATCTGTGTGCTCATCAACTGGTTCTGGAACTTTGAATGTCACTGACTCTAAAGATTCATTTACTACTGAATGCACCATTGCTGCAGAAAAGTTGTTAATCATCACAGGATCACTTAAATTTGAGGAGTTTTCCATTGTAATATCATCATTTCTTCGTATAAAATCATTTGGATTACTTTGTTCTGACAGTACAGAAATATTTCTCAGACAAGCTACTTCCTCTTCTTTGCTTTTCATGGTAACGTGTGTTCTTTTAAAATCATCATCTGAATTATTCTCATCAGATAAGAGAGCAGATCCTGTCTGATATACATCAGATGAAATACGGTATGGAAGAAGGGCACTTCCTGCCATGGGCACTGGTATAGAAGTAGCAATTCGGAAGTACAAAACAAGGCTTGCTGAACTGTATATTCTTTCTTACAGTCCTGCACTGGTTTTGTCACTGCAACAGTTTGACTGCTAGAAGTGGGGGAAATGAGAAGGTCTGTGTCAATGCCATGTTTTCTGCACTCACAGAGTTTATGTTATTTGTAGAAACACTAACAGCTGCCTTCGTTGTGAAGGCCACATCAATTTGTGATAGCTCAATAAATGCTTCCTGTATTACAGATTCTGACAAATCTTTCGCATATGATTTCACTACTTTGTCCTCAAACTCAAATGAACAACACTGTGGAGAAGCAGGGGTTGGAGGGTATGAAAACTGGCACACTTCCATGATGCCTTCAAATACAAGCTCTTCAGCAAGATCTGCAGCAAATCTTGCAACCGTGTTGGTAAATATCTGCTTCTTTACATACTGTAAGTCTTGTAAAGCATTAGAAAAAGCCTCACTCACCAAAAAATTAGCCAGGCCACTAATGGCATGCTCTTTCAGTGAAAATGCATGTTGCCTTTTCAGTTCATTAAATGCCATCTGAAAACGGATGATGTCAATTTGATGGCTAAGTGGCACAATGCATTGGTACACGAAGAGACGCCTTTCTGTAAGTCCTTGAATGCACTGCCAAAACTTTTTTTCCACAAGATCTGCTGCAAATTTCTGTATACTATCTTTAATCATCAAAGGCTTAGTTTTAGATTTACTTTTTTGGATCAAGGCTTCCACACTTAAGAGCTACAGGCTTCGTTTCTTCCTTTTCAATACTTTCAGTGTCTGACATTACATTCATAGGTTGACTATGAAGAACTGAATCCAGTACTTCGCATGAAAGGATATCTGCATAATCTTCATACACATAATGAACAGAATCATAATTTTCATGAGTACCATCTCCACCAGTTTCTATTTGGCAAAAACACCCAGGAGGACAGCCTCCCAGAGGGCTAAAAGCCGAGGAGCGAATAGGGCTAAACAAGCCACTGTCTTCCCCGATGCCTTCACTGGGCGAGGGAATCTGGAGTGTCACACAGGCTACTGTAAGGGGACTCTGGCTTACGAGGAGTTGGCTTTTTAACGTTAGCTGGGAGAACTGGGCGATCGAACTTAAATCTCTGAGGATTCATGGAAGTGGTTACAGAACAGGATTGTTCATGCTTGGGTCCCTTCTTGTGTGTTGGCTTCCCGTGTTCAGCTCTTTTGGGCATGGACAAGCAGTCTCTAAAGTTTGTTCTAGTTCATCAATCTGGTCAAAACTATCAAAAAATTCACTGACCTCTGAGTCTGAATCTTCTATGTCATCTTTCGTCACAGGAATTTTAGACAGATCGAGTTTTGCTTTTAAACTTTTTTGATATCCCTCTTCATCCAAGAAAATGATAGGACTTGGGCTGGAACATTCTGATTCAGATGAATAGGCAGGGGAAGAAGAAAACAATGTTTTCTGTGCATCATCACCTTTACCTGAAGCTGCTGATGACCTATAGAAACTCCTCTGGACCCAAGGCTCAGAAACTGATGTTGTGATGGAGGTTTTCACAGAAGTCAGTTCTTTATATCCCAGAGTATTCGAGAGGGACGCTGAGGCTTTAGGAGATGACTTCTGCTGCCCAGAGCTATCCAGAATCTTTATATCCTGGGTTTTTACATGGCGATTATAAATTGTCTGTGAAGCAGCATCACACTGGCTTCTAAATGCAGTAATGTTCATTCCTACAGAGACGAACAAAACAGTTCAATCATTTTTGAAGGAATTTTTTAAAAAATGATTTAAATCAGTACCAGGAAGGTGGCCTGATGGTAGAATGCAACCTCATGCATGAGGGAGGCCCTATGTTCAATCACCAGTAACACAGAACAAAACATAATTAATTTAAATCAATGGGAATTAAGTTGACCCTGTGAACATGTATCACAGATTTTCTTTTAAACTATGTAACAGATTCATCCCCAGTTACACAAGAGAACAAATGTACCTTTGACTAAAATAGTTTTAATTTACCCATATTTGAGAATAAATATTTGCTCTATACACAGAATGCCAGAACGTGCTTTTGTGTATGTCTGAAACACTAACATGGTGTGCCTGCCAGCTAACTTTGCAGAATTCGACCTACATATATTCCAGAAACTTAAGATAATGAGGAAAAATAGTACTAGAATTGTAAACAGTCCTAGAACTGTACTAACTATATACAAACAGAAAAGGAAAAACTAAAAGCCAGGTAACCATAAACTAAAAAATAAAAAACATGCAAGAAAATTAATCCCTAGGAAAAATCAGAAAAAATATGTTAAACCATTTAAATTGGACCAAAGTTGGGGCAGAGTGATAATACACTGAGCTGTGTGTTTGCTCTCATGCGGCCAATCCGGGTTTGATTCTTGGTACCCCATATGATCCCGCAAGCCTGCGCCAAGTGATCCAAGTCCAAAAGATGGCATAAGCCTGGAACACTGCCAGATGCGGTCCAAAAACCAAACTAATAAAAACAAAAATTAGACCAAATTTCTAAATAAAATTCAACCAAACAAATCTGCCCTCAAACTTTAAAAACTGAAGTTCAAATTTAATCTGCTATTTCAAGAGAAGGTTCAATAAAAGCTAACCCTCATTCTGCAGTTTTGAAGTTTCTTCTTCTTCTAATTGTTCAAAAGCAGTAACAAAGTCGTCCTCTATGGAAGACACAGACTGGTTGGTATCATCGTCATCTTCATTAGTGGTCTCAAGGTGGCGCTTCTGACGCAAGTATGAGTCCAGTGTGTACCTTATTCCAGTAGCATATTTACTTAGGAGACTAAAGATAAAATCAATTCTGAGTCTTGGCAATGCAGGTGACACTCTCATGACACAAAGCATTCCAGAATGGGGATTCTTGGGAAAGAGAAAAGATGATGTATAAATACTAGTTTAATTTCAAAACATTTTAAAGCATTCTGGAAAGGAAACCTGGAAGATAAAAGTCTCAAGAAAAAAAGGAAAAATAGATCTTTATATCCTAAAAGGCTTTTTGATTTTATACTGGATTTTCCTTATTCTTTTTCTAGAACATTTCTCACTTTCCAATCTCTTTATCTCTTTATCTATCTCATATCTTGGTATTCAAATTCCTCCTACTCAACCTCCTTAAATGTCACTGAACTTGAGTCTCTGTTACCTTGGCAATTAAGTGCTCCTGCAGGATCGTGCAGCCTGTGGTTTTCCTTACTTAATCAGTCACCTAGCTCACCAACACATTACTCTGCTTGAGGCCAGGCACCAGGTTCTTACTCTATTTTTGTATCCTATAATACCACCCCTTGTCTCCTAGCCTCAGAAAAAAAAAATTTGACCCCTTCTTTTTAACACCAATTTTCCTAGTATAATTTACAATGCTTACAGCTTTAAGAATAGCATGGTGTCTTTCTTGGTAATAAATACTAGAATATAATATGCAAAAAAATATAAATTTTGGTCAAGCCTTTTCATTTTGCAAAACTAGTATTCCTTTTACATCTATCCTGCTGCTTCTATCACTCTAGAATATTTGTTAATATTGAAAAAATTACGCTTTGGTTATACTTGTGAGATATAACATAAAAAAAGAACTAATAACATCAGTTTTCTTGTTTTTCTTGTTAAAATGAAATATATTAAGTGCTTGTTGCTTAAAAAAAAAAGAATAGCATGGTGATATTGGACCTAAATCATGAGTCCAAGCCCAGTTCAATCCCCAGCACGACAGGGTTCCCTCCACCTCTCCAGGTATCACTGAGCACAGACCCAGACCTCAAGGGGCACTCCAGAGGTGGCACTGCAGGGTGCAAGCAGCGCCACATGCTGGGGCCCTGGCTAAAGCATCGCTGGCCAAACTGACTAAGTACCAGCTGGAGAAGTCCCAGGCTCATTACGCACTGCTGGGAGAGCACTCATAAAAACAAACACATAAATAATTATATAAACTCTTATGTTTTTCATGAATACCTTTTAAAAAACATAATCTGACAAATGACTTATTATTCAAAAAACTAGAAACTAAATGTAATAGAAAATCACCTTCCTCTTTAAACCAGAGTAAAGATAAAGAATACAACAAGAAAATGAAGCATGCAGTTCTACTTCTATCTGTAATAATATTTATATTATTTTTTTGAGGTTGGTAATAAAAGGAAAAAAAATTCCTATAGCTAATACAAAAGAGGAAGTTCAAGACACACAGAAACAATAAAAATGTTCAAGACATACCAAAGGTGGAAATTACCACAAACGTGTGGGAGTCAGAGGTTAGGTAAGACAGAGAAGGGAACATGTGAGAATAAATGTCGAAAGGGCTAATACCAACCTAGAGCTGAGCATTGAATACAGGCAAAAAAATGCACATGATGTCCTCTAAGTGTATGTGTTGCAACCCACAATATATAATAGAAGGAAAAGAGAGAGAGGGAGAGAGAAAAGAGATAAAGAACCTTCCACAGAGGCAGGGTATGGGAGCGGGGAGGGAATCGGGGACATTGGTGGTGCGAAATGGGCACTGGTGGAGGGCGGGTGCTGGAACACTATGTGACCGAAACCCCCAAACATGAACAACGTTGTAATTGTATATCTCACAGTGGTATAATAAAATATTAATAAAAATTTTTTTTCAAGACAAATGAATGTATATTTGCAAACATTTACTTCACATGTTACTAAAATCTAACTTAAAGCTCGTTCCAAATCAGCCCATTTTCTTAACAGAATTACTTTTTTTGCTTTGATAGTTTTATATAAACACCATGGTTTACAAGTTTGTTCAAATAAAGTTGTTCTAGTCATTCAATATTCCAACACCAGTCCCACCATCAGTGAGACTTTCTCTCCACCAATGTCCACAATTTCCTACCCACTCTCTGTGCTTGCCCCCTCTGCTGCCACCAATATATTTATATCGTTTTGCTTATTACCAAAAAGTGACAAATGGAATAATTAAAATAGATCAATAAAAGAATTTGTGAAAAAAAAAAAAAAAACAAAGACTAGAAATTGAGCTCTCATTGACCCAGCCATACCACTCCTGGGAACATACTCTGGGAACCCGCAACACACAGCAGCAACACCATCTGCACTTTTATCTTCATAGCAGCACTATTTACAATAGCCAGAATCTGGAAACAACCAGAGTGCCCAAGAACTGATGACTGAATAAAGAAACTTTGGTACATCTACACAATGGAATATTATAGAACTGTTAGTAAAAATGAAGTCATGAAATTTGCCTATAAGTGTATGGACATGGAGAGGCTCATGTTGAGTGAAATTAGCAAGAAGGAAAAAGACAGATACAGAATGACTGCATTTATTTGCATGATATATGTGTGTGTGTGTGTGTATACTTTCATATATATGATACCAATATCCGAGGTCAGGCAAGACATGAATCAGGAGGTCTTATCAAAGGTATAATCTACCACAAGTGTGTGGGAGTCAGAGGTTAGGTAAGACAGAGAAGGGAACAGTGTGCTATTAATCGTCGAAAATGATAAAACCAGCCTAGAACTGAGAATTGAATATAGGCAAAAAGATACACTGGATAACCTCTAAACATATATATTGCAGCGCACAATGTAAAAGAGAAGAAAGAGAAAGAGAGAGAGAGAGAGAGAGAGAGAGAGAGAGAGAGAGAGAGAAAGAGAGAAGAGATAAAGAACCTACCATAGAGGCAGGGTGGAGGAATTGGGGTTATTTTGGTGGGAAATGGGCACTGATGGGGGATGGATGCTGGAACACGGTATGACCAAAACCCAAACATGAACGAACATCTTTGTAGTTGTATATCTCACAGTCATATAATAAAATATTTTTTTAAAAAAAGAAAAAAAATCATCCCATTTTCCAGTGATTTCACAACCTTTTTGAGTGAGATTTCTTAAGGCTCATCAGTGGTACAGAAGTGTCACACAGCGCATATGTGATAGATGTAGACATGTACAAACACAAACTTTCGTGCCAACAAATACTGCAAGCATGACATCTAAACTACAATAACCAACTTGAAACTGTGTCAGCCAGTGAGACTGGCAAGGCAGGTGGGAGGATCTGGTGGAGAGCTGTTGAAACTGGTTGTGGCATTGGTGCTGGAACACTGTACTCTTGAAACTAAACTGTGAAGGACTATGTAAATCCACAGTGCTTTAGTAGGTAATTTTTAAAAAAATATTCAAAAAGGAACATCATCCAGGCATTTAATTGTCTAATTCTCTTGATCAAATAATGTAAAATTTGCCCCGAAACATTCTTTGGAAAAATACATAAAATTAGGGGCCAGAGCGACAGTACAGTGGGTAGGGCGCCTGTATGTAGCCAACCCAGGTCCGTGCCCAGGATCATGTGGTCCCCACGCCCACCAGGAGTAATTCCTAAGTGCAGATGCTAGAGAATTCCCTAAGCACTGCCAAAGCAAAAGAACAAGAACACAATGTTTACCTGATTTAGAGGGTCACTGTTCCTATCTGACGATTTATTTATATCCTTCATACAGATTATTTCATTTTCATTTAGGCTGCAGAAATGCAGTGAATTCAGAAGATCTGGAAGTTCCAGAGAAACTGCAGCCAAATCCTAAGTGAGGATAATAACGCAAATAAAGAACATCACAGAATTGTCTTAAGGTTCCTATATATAATGTGGATCTACTCAAAATCCTAAACTCAGTTTGAAACTTTTCTGGTTCATAAAAATTAACATGTGCAGGTTACCATGCACAAATTTTTTAACCCCAAAATAAAATGCACTTTTTAAATATTTTAATACTTTCTCTGTCTTCTTTCAGACAGATTAACACCAAACTATGAAAATACTCATAATCATGAACAATTAGGCATTTAGGAACTTCTAACTGCAAATGTCAATGTGCAATCTTCAGGTTTAACTATAAAACTTTTCATGCCGGTTTCTTAGCTACAGAGTAGCATTGTTTCAAAGCTGAGGATTTATACTTGCTTAGCCCTTCTAAAGACATTTATGCCAATAACATTCAAAGAGGAAGCAGAACTGAGATAAATACTTAAAGATATTTCTTTTAGTTTTAAAAGTACTCATACTCTGAGGAAAATGCTCTCTGGCGTCTCCTGTCTAAACTACTTCTTTCAAGCAAAGGCCCAATAAAGACACAGAGCACAGCTTTCATTTGAATAGGTCTTATTCATACACAACTGAAGAGTGTTATTTCTTTCTATGAGAGGACACTTCACTGACGCAAAAAAGAAACATGGATTTCTCCCGCTTTTAAGCAGCAGAGAGTTGGCTGACCACGCACTTGACTATTCTGTTAGCGACTGCACGAGCTTCTCTTTGCCAACCTTAATCTGAAATACAGTCCCTCCGAACAGGAACTCAATGGAACAGACTCAAGTGTTCACATTGTCTAACTGCTGCTTTACATACATTTTACCTTTAAAAATAAATTTTACCTTGTCTTAAAAGTAATAATGCATTGAATAAGTCAGATTATCAAAATTAATAAAATTTGAAAAAGCAGTCTTAGCTTCTATATTATGCAGAGTGGAGAAAAAGTTTGCCTGTGGTTGGTAGCCCTCTCAGATAAATGCCTTTGTGGTTTCCTAACCTCAAATTGCTTTCTATAACAACACTCAAGTGAAAATGCTGAAAGGGAAACTATTCAAAGCATAATCAAGAACTGCTTTCAAGTGGCATCTTTCAACTTTATAGAAAAATAACACCAGAAGAGCTTAGTTTAAATTTTGACCTAATAAGGTCAAATTTTCATGCATGAATTTATAAATTTCATGTATGAATTTCCAGTCCTTTCCAGCTCAACGAATCAATCTTACCTGAATATGAGCAGCGTCTGTCTCTTCATTAAAACCTAAAAATGTGACCTGAATTACAAAGGAAGAAAGCTCCATTAATTTGATTTTCCAACATCTTTCTTCACGAGATTGACAGAGCTGCTACTGAAAAATAAAGTACGTAACACCGTGAAATACTGACTGTCCTGACAATTTTGTCAGATGATCACCAAGGTTTTTCAACAGATTTGGCTCCATATAGTTTTTCAACCCCCCCCCAACACCTTTTTCACTTGCAAGCTCAATCAATTCTACACTCAACGCTTGTCTCATATATACACACAACCCTCCAATGACCCAACTACCCTTTCTCACCTGCACATACAAAAATCCTCTCCTGCCTCATTCCAGTAATACTTCACTCCCCTTCAAAAAAATCTCCACTTTAAAAAAAGTCTCCAATTTTGCCACTGCAAAGTCTGAGTTAGCTTTTTCAACATTTCCTCCATTTCACTCAGGTTTAGGATAGGTCTGGGATGTTCGTGCCTATGGGTTTCACAGTAGCAGAGGTCCTCAACATGGATCTCCATTCCTGAGACATTTATCTCTGTAAAGGAACGTCAATACACAGATTCCAACTTAAATGCACGTCTTCAGCAAGGCCTTCCTCAGAGCACCCACTCCTCGGTAATTCTCTGCGGTGTCATCGCTTCCCTCCTTCAGTGCCCTTATAGAGATTATTTTGCAGAAGTTCATAGAAAGTAAACTTCCATGGGGCCGGGCGATAGCCCAGCGGGTAGGGTGCTTGCCTTGCACGAGGCCAGCCCATGTCCGCCCGGGTTCGATCCCGGAATCCCATATGGTCCCCTGAAGACCGCCAGGAGTAATTCCTGAGTGCAGAGCCAGGAGTAACCCCTGAGCATTGCCGGGTGCGACCCAAAAAAACAAAAAAAAAAAAAAAAAAAAAAAGTAAACTTCCAAAGCATATCTAATGGAATGAAGGTTCATCACACTATTAAGTAAAAAAAGTAATGAAAAATAATATAGTGTATGCACACAATTTTTAAAAAATAAAAGCATGGAAAAGAATACTGAGTAAAAAATAAACCATTCTACAACTCTGGATGACGGAATTGTAAGTGATATTACTTTTCCTCTCCTTTCGTTTAATTTACAGGATTAATGTTAGTTCATTTCTTGTTCATGCTTTCACTGTTTCTTTTTTTCTACAAGGTCTTCTATAACTCAAAAAGGAAAAAAATTTTATAACTTAATTAAATGTTTTGCATCATAGGAAAAAAATTCCCATTTGAAGTTGTCTAAACTGTCTATTAAGTCAGTATTAGGACCAAAAAAAGAAGTAAGAAATACTTACTAAAATGATAGTAATATGAATAATCCTTAATAATGAAGGAAAATATGGGGGCTGGAGCGATAGTCCAGCGGGTAAGCCATTTGCCTTGCACATGGCCGGCCTATGCTGGCCTGGGTTCGATTCCCGGAATCCCATATGGTCCCCCAAGCACTGCCAGGAGTGATTTTGAGTACAGAGCCAGGAGTAACCCCTGAGCATCGCCGGGTGTGACCCAAAAAGCAAAAATAAATAAATAAATAAATAAATAATAATGAAGGAAAATAGAATAGGCAAAACATAAACATATAAGCAATACTCAATATAATTCTAATGGTTTGGAATCTTAAATTCCCCAGGATCTGTCTTGTTGTTAGTTAGTTAGTTTTGGTGCCATACCCAGCAATGCTCAGAGCTTACTCCTGGCACACTTGCTTTAACATATGTGTTGCCAGGAATCAAACAGGGCAGGACACATACAAAGGCAAACGCCCTACCTGCTGTACTATGGCTCCAGAATTTTTCTTCTGATTATGGGGATTATCTTACAAAAGAGTTAATTAATCCCTAGATGTCTAGGTAAGTTATTAATCACCAGGAGTCTGTCCCCTCACTGATAAAACTCAAGGCAAGACAGCTTTTTGCTCATAGCTCTAAGGGTTAGATCAGTGGATTTTTTGTTTTTGTTTCTGGTGAAGCAAAATGAGTTTTTATTGACAGGAATTTAGAAATATGTTAAAGGAAAGAGAGGTAGGGAGAGAGAGAAGGGAGAAGAAAGAGAAGGAGGGGGGAGAGCAAGTGAGCAAGCAAGCAAGAGAGAGAAAGAGAGAGAGAGAGAGAGAGAGAAGAGAGAGAGAGAGAGGTGTTCAAGATTAACTTGAAAAGCATGTCTTGGTCAGTGGTTTTAACCACTGGTCCACTGCAGACTGGTGCTGGCCCATAAGTATTATAAGGTTGAAGATCCCTGAGTTATATAATGTAAAGGAAACTATCTAAGATATCATAAGCTCTCAACAACAGAGACAAATTTCCTTCCTTTCCTTAAAAGATACTTGTGATATGTATAGTCTAAAGAGGGAGAAATTCCTTCCTATTTTTCACATTTTCCTTTCACTGACTTAAAACAAGCTAACGTGAGGTTTTGAAGATTCAGACGTTTAATATTTTCCCTGAGCAAAGAAAGTCTCCCCACAGAATGTGGGCTCAGAAAAGCTCTAAGTAAGAAACTGCAGAAATATGGGCTGGAAACAGGACAGGGCAAAGGAGACTAGCTACACTTGGAAACATCTGAGATTAGGAGTATCTGAGCTTTGCTAAAAATGCAAAAAAAAGGAGTAACAAAGAAAACTGAGCCGGAGCGATAGCCCAGTGGGTAGGGCGTTTGCCTTGCCTGCGGCCGCCCATGCCGGCCCAGGTTCGATCCCGGCATCCCATATGGTCCCCCGAGCACCGCCAGGAGTAATTCCTGAGTGCAGAGCCAGGAGTAACCCCTGAGCATTGCCGGGTGTGACCCAAAAAAGCAAAAAAAAAAAAAAAAAAAAAAGAAAACGGAGTCGCAGAAATGAAGTTAACAACAGAAGAGGCTCAAGTCTCCGAACACTACAGGCCCCACAGAGGAGCTCGTCCTCTGGAACTACCCTCAAATACAGTTTTTCAAGAAAATTGAAGGAAAACTCTCTCCCATAATGACAATGACCAAGGCTTTTAATTAGAGCCCTCATTTCAAACAAACAACAAAAATGAACGAATTATCAAGTTAAGCTTCAACAACGAATACTTTCTTATATATGAAAACACAGAACTTAATGGACTACAGTTTTCCCACAGAAAAGAATTCTACTACTTTTTATAAAATAAATTCAAAGACTGGAAACACTGATAGAGCAAGAAAACAGGTGAGCTGACAATGTACCTTACCCTTTAGTAAAAATCCTAATTTGAGGACAGGAACAAGGAGCCAAAAACAGCCACTAAGTACCTCTGGCTGTAGCCAAAAAACTCACCCCACACCAAAAATCTTAATTTCAAAATAAATGATCACTTTCATTTTCAACTACAGCACTAAATTGTAACCATTAGAAATACTAAATACTGGGGCCGGAGCGATAGCCCAGCGGGTAGGGCGCCTGCCTTGCACGCGGCCGGCTTATGCCGGCCCGGTTCGATCCCCGGCATCCCATATGGTCCCCCGAGCACCGCCAGGAGTAATTCCTGAGCGCAGAGCCAGGAGTAACCCCTGAGCGTCGCCGGGTGTGACCCAAAAAGCAAAAAAAAAAAAATAAATAAATAAATAAATAAATAAATATAACCTAAGAAATGAACATAAATAAGCATATATTTTATGTTTGAGAGAAAAAATATTAAAAGTATCATTTACTGAATGAAGTAGAAGGTATGTGCTGTCAGGTGAGCGGTCAACAGTGCTTATGAGCAGAGGAGGTGGGTATGCTGGTGAGAATTATGGGAGGTGGGTATACTGGTGAGAATTATGGGAGGAGGGGATGCTGGTGAGAATTATGGGAGGTGGGGATGCTAGTGAGAATTATGGGAGGTGGGTATACTGGTGAGAATTATGTGCATGTGAAGGACACTATCATTAACTCTATTGTAGTGGATTTCTTTTTTTTTTTTGCTTTTTTGGGTCACACCCGGCGATGCTCAGGGGTTTCTCCTGGCTCTGCACTCAGGAATTACTCCTGGCGGTGCTCAGGGGACCATATGGGATGCCGGGGATCGAACCCAGGCCGGCACAGGCCGGCCGCGTGTAAGGCAAACACCCTACCCGCTGGGCTATCGCTCCAGCCCCTTAACTCTATTGTAAATAAGAGAACTACACTCAATTAAAAAAAGTTAAAATGACGTGTCTGTGGGCTAAATTACATGTCATTAAAATACACTAATACAACGATGTTAACTGGTATTTAAAACAAGTATTTCCTATACATATACAACTATACAGAAGTTTGAACAATTTATTTTTGGCTTTTGAGTCACACCCAGTGGTGCCCAGGGTTACTTCTTGCTCTGTGCTCAGAGATCACTCATGGCAGAGCTCGGAGACCACATGTGCTGCGGGATCAAATCCAGGTCAACCACATGCAAAGTAAATGCCCCCACCTACCGTACTGTAGCTCCAGCCTTGAGATTTTAACAATTAATTTTTAAAAGAGATTATACAATTCTACAGTGATACAAGGAAGGGGAACGGGAGCTAGCTTAAAGCGCTGAAGCACATGCTTGGCATGCTCTAGACACAAGTCAGGTTGGGTCCAGTTGGGTCTTGCCCCTCATGACTCTCTCAAGCCACCGAGTATGGCTCTGGTTCCTCTTCACCAGCACACTGACAGGTGAGCAGCCCACGACCCTGGGCAGGAGCACTAAGCAGGCAGGTCCCCACAGGCAAACAGGACCTCCAGGAGTGGCCAGCGGTACTCTGACCACTGCTCAGAAGTGGTCGCCAGAAAAGGGCATAGATGGGAACTGAGACAAACCTCCGATAACTTGGCGTGTTCGTCCTGCTGTAGACAGTCCTCTGCTGATACGCGGCAGAGTTCCTTCTCACTCTGTAGCAATGACTTCACAGACTGGAACACATCTTCACTGAAGCTCTGAAAATAAACAACCTGAATTAACTTCATTCTAAGACAAAGGAAAAGATGGAAACTACTCTAGTTTTATTTTTATTTAAGATTCTATTTTGTATTCTAGTTTCATTTTCTAGTTTTATTTTTTTATTCATGTAATGGACACGGCAGTGGTCAGGGCTTCCTCCTGGCTCTGTGCTTGGAGATTACTCCTGGGGGCTCCTGGGACCACAGGTGGTGCTGGAAATTAAACCCAGGTCGACTGTATGCAAGGCAAAATGCCCTACCCACTATAGCACTGCTCCGGCCCTTGCTTTCCTTAAAGAATGACTAAGTACTATTCGTTCTGCATCTTTAGATATATGCGCAACTCTATTCCAGAGAAGAAGGAACAACTCGAGTTTTACAGTACTTGGAACACATACACTGGAGCCCAGGCTTTCAACCTCTAGAAGAGCACAAGGCCCTCGCACCAGAGTCACTTATTTTCAGGGTCACTAAATTCCAACATAATGGCATTACTTGTACCCAAGTCATCTGCAAAGAAGAAGTAACAATTCTTATTAGGAGTGAGATGATGCAGAAGCTCTAGTTAGACAGGCTAATGATAGTGATTAATCCTATAATAATGTGAGGGCATAAACTGAATTGCCTTTACAGCTAACTCCTAGTTTACGTGACATATAAATAAGAGAAGCAAATAAATAAATAGCTCCAAACCAACCAGACACAAGAAACAATCCAAAATATGGAATATTATACCAGAAACAAGAAATGGTCTAATGCAAATAGCCTAAGATGCAAGAGGGGTAGGGACTTTCATTGTGTTCACCTAAAAAAGGTGAACTATTCTTGAGTAACTATTCTGAAAAGGGGATGGATGGTAGGTCAAATTATGGCCTACTCTAAGAAGTCAGTCATGAGTTTAAGAGAAAGAAAAGAACAAGGAAATGGGGGACTCTTCTAGTACAAACATAACCCAACTTACAAATCCAACTTACAAACTAGAAGCCTGGATTGAGTCTTAAATGGAGATCGGGAAGCGAGGACTATGAAAGACATTTTAATGGTAATAAATGAAATCTCAGTATGGCTGAGTATTAGAAAGGAGGGAATTGCTTCAATAGTTTTTAATAATAATAATTAACAATTTAATAATAATATAGAATAGTAATCATAGATGGGATCAATAATGAATAAATAATAGATGGAATTAACAGATGAGTTTTAATGATTTCTCTAAAAAGGGTCTCTAAGTATTTACTCAGGCAAACTCAGATCAAATCTTGACTATGTGCTTTCTAGGGCTATTTATGGAACAGTATAATAGTACGCAAATTCAGCTGTAGCCCATTTTCAGTCTTAAGAATATACTGGCAAGTTCATTTTAGACAGGTATTCAATATTGTGCTTGAAGAACATGGTCATAAGGGGTTAATATCCAGTATATATCAGGCACTGGTAGCACTTCACAAGAAAAAAAACAGCCAACCCCATCAAAAAATGGGGAGGAGAAATGAACAGAAACTTCCAAAGAGAAGAAATTTGAATGGCCAAAAGGCATATGAAAAAGTGCTCTTCATCTTTAATCATCAGGGAGATGCAAATCAAAACAACAATGAGGTGCCATCTCACACCACAGAGACTGGCACACATCCAAAACAGCAAGAACAACTGGTGCTGGCGTGGATGTGGGGGAAAAAGGGACTCTGATCCACTGTTGGTGGGAGTTCCAACTGGTCCAGCCCTTTTGGAAAACAATATGGGCATTCCTATGAAAACTAGATATTGAGCTCCCATTTGATCCAGCAATAGCACTCCTGCGAATATACCCGAGAGACCGAAAAACACATAGCAGAAACACTATCTATACTTCTTTATTCATCTCTGCGCTATTCACTATAGCTAGAATCTGGAAACAACCTAAATGCCCGAGAACAGAAGACTGGCTAAAGAAACTGTGATTCATCTACACTATGGAATACTATGCGGCTGTTAGAAAAGATGAAATTATGAAATTTACCTGCAAATGGATGGACATGGAGACTATCATGCTGAGTGAAATTAGTCAGAAGGAAAAGGACAGATATAGAATGACTGCATTCATTAACAGGACATAAATAGATACCAGTGCTTTACTAAATGTGGGAAATGGTAATGGCAGATTAAAACTCACCATTGAATATACACAAAGAAACCTAAGTGATAAACTCTAAATATCTGCAGGGCTAGCCACAATGTGTAAAATAAGAGGGAGAGAGATGCAGAGACAGAGAGAGAAAGAGAGGAAATGGGGGGGTACCTGCTATTGAGGCAGCCTGGGGGGTGGGCGGGAGGGGGTGGGGTACATTAGTGGTGGAAATGGAGCACTGGAGGAGGGATGGGTGCTGGAATACTGTATTACCAAGAACCAATTATGAACACCTTTGTAATTATATGTCTCACAGTGGTATAATAAAAAAAATTTTTAAAAAAGAACACGGTAATTAGCTATTATATTTTATTTTCTTTTTTCCAAGCATGGAGGCATCCTATACCTTAGATTTTGTGACAGTTTACAGTAAAATTCATACATTTCCTAGCTTTCTGAAGAAAAGAGCAACTGATAAAAATGTAGGCCTGCCTATAAGTTCATGAGAAAACCAACATTTAGAATTTGGAAAAATGAATCAAAAGATAGGAGTTATAAAAAGATATAACCAAAGTCAAAGAACACTTGTAACATTTAGGCACCGGTCAACAGTGTCACTTAAGAGGTCAACGAGTACAGCAGGTGCTTGGATTGCATGTGCTGGACTCCAGTTCCATCTATGTACCAATCGGAGCAATCCTTGAGCACAAAGCCAGGATTACCCCAGAGCACTGCTACCAGGAGTGCACCCCTCCAAACAACAGCAACAATGATAACAACAAACAAGTGTACTGTGACACAGAAGAGAAAGCTAAGGAAAGGTTTAACAAAGACAGCTAACCTTCCTGGAGTCCTACTCTCTCCTACTTCTGTTAATTCGTGCCCACAGTTCCTTAAGCGAAAAAACGTCCTTTTTCACAGAGAAGGAAAATGAGGTATTTTCCTCCCCAGATCACAAACAAGAATCACAACATGTAAATATGTAGAGTGCTTTCCTTGCATGTGGCTGACCTGGTTTGAGACCTCATTTGATCCCAGCATCCCATATCCCCCACCCCACTCCACCCCCAGCTCTGCCAGGAATAGTAATTCCTGAGTGCATAGCCAGGAGTAACCCCTGGGCATTGCCAGGGGTGGCCTAAAAACAAAAACAAATACAAAGAATCGGGAATGATACCAAATTTTCCCACTACTTATATCCCAAACCCAGGACTTGGGTGTAAATATCCTTAAATATGCATTTACTGAATGAATAATATCTTGAAATGCAGCTAACCAAGAGAGAGAGAGAGAGAGAGAGAGAGAGAGAGAGAGAGAGAGAGAGAGAGAGAAAAAGAAAAATTGTCAGCTGTGAAAAATGGGGAGGCATTGTGATATTTAGGAAATAAGGTTCACTACCTACATTATTTCCTATATTATGTTTATTTTTGCCAATATCTAGTTTTTCAAGGCAAATTTAAATGGGATTCATTCAAAACACAAAAACTCCAAAACTGCCTAACTTGAAAAAGAAAAATCATTTTGTTTTACTATAATGAGTGCTAAAAGGAACCTGCTGTAATGAATGAACTTACTTTTCTGACAGATGCTCTAATCTTCTTATGTCTGCTTCTGAATGACTGGAAAGACGCCATAACTGACTGCTGTTGTATATGTAATCAAAGAAAAGTTAATCCATGAAACACCTATAAAAAAAGAAAAGCAACACTAATCTTAGTGATTCAAGTATTTTATCCTCAGTAAGTTTCTTTACTGTTAATAATTAAGAAAAGATAAACATTTTGAGTCATAAATGCTACTCAGCAACCCAAAAAATGATTTAAAAGTATGTGAATACTGGTACCTTGTGAGATAATCAAATTATTATAAAAGTTTTCCTTTAGGATGAAAAGTAGTTTACTTTTAGTTAATCTCAGAGACCTTTTTATTACAAATAATGAAATACTTGGAAGTCTCAAGAAACATTTGGGAAATGTTAAAATCTTAAAATCTAAAGTAGAGGGGATGAAGAGAGAGCACAGCAGGAAAAGCACTTGCCTTGCAAGTAGCCAACCTAGCTCGGTCCCTGGCACCAAAGTCAAAGAGTAAAAAACTAAAAAATCAGAGAATACTGTAAAAAAAATCCAATTTTCTTGCCTCCCAAAAAGTCACTTCCTGAGGAAACAGTGACTGTTACAAATATTCTTATTTTGTGGGCAGAAGGAGGATTTGGTAATATAAAAAAAAGAAAAAGAAATACTTTATACACACACACATACACACAGATCAGATGAATAAATTCCTTATATGGGCTCTTTAACAGCACACCAATGAGTAAAGTTCAAAATACATTCAAATTAAATGATTAATCATTTGGTTTGTATTTAAAGCACTCACACATTCTTTTTTTTTTGCTTTTTTGGGGTCATACCCAGCGATGCTCAGGGGTTCCTCCTGGCTCTGCACTCAGGAATTACTCCTAGCGGTGCTCGGGGGACCACATGGGATGCCGGATAGAATCCGGGCCGGCACAGGCCAGCCGTGCAAGGCAAATGCCCTACCCGCTGGGCTATTGCTCCGGTCCCACACATTCTTATTTGGGGAGAAATGCTAATAAAACCATCTTAAAGTGGGGCCGGAGGGATAGTGCAGCGGGTAGGGTGTCTGCCTTTCACACAGCCAACACATGTTCATCCATGAAATCCCATATGGACCCCGAGAACTGCCAGGAGTAATTCCTAAGTACAGTGTCAAGAGAAACCCCTGAGCATTGCCGCCTGTGACTCAAAAAAAAGCCAAAAAAGAAAAAGCTATCTTAAAGTTTTAACAAAGTTTTTAACAAAATACTTTGAGGAGCTGGAATCAACTTGAATGTTATCTACTATATATTACTCTACCCCATAATCTGCCCTTTAACTCTAAGTCTATTTGCATTAAATGCTGTGGACACAGGGTCTACAGCCTGTCAAAGGAAATGCTTCGTCCTAGAAAAGAGGAATAAAAACTGAATTCTAAATAAGTAAAAAAATCCATATCAGTACACACTCAAGAAATAGTTTCAATCAAACAAATAAAGTCAATTTTAATCAATAGTCAATTAGCAGGAAATACTTAATTGAAGCTTAAAATAGTTGGCTGTTTCTGGAAAACAATATGGACTTTCCTCCAAAGACTAGAAATTGAACTCCCATTTGACCCAGCCATACCACTCCTGGGAATCTACTCTGGGAAGCCAAACATACGCAGCGGAAACACCATCCCTACTTTTATGTTCATAGCAGCATTATTCACAATAGCCAGAATCTGGAAGCAACCAGAGTGCCCGAAAATCGATGACTGGATAAAAAGTTTTGGTACATCTACACAATGGAATACTATGCAGCTGTTAGGAAAAATGAAGTTATAAAATTTGCCTACAAATGGATGGACATGGAGAAGATTATGTTGAGCGAAATTAGCCAGGAGAGAGACAGATACAGAATGACTGCATTTATCTGCATAACATAAATATATAGGTACATATTATGATACCAATATCCAAGGTCAAGTGAAACATATATCAGGAGGTCTTGTCAAAGGTGGAAATTATCACAAACGTGTGGGATTCAGGAGGCTAGGTAAGACAGAAATGGAACAGTGTGCTAACAATTGTTGAGGGTACTAATGCCAACCTAGAACTGAGCATTAAATAGAGGCAAAAAAGATACACATGACAACCCTTTAATGTATGTTCTTTAACCCATAGTCTGGAGGGGAAGGAAAAGAGAAAGAGAGAGAAATGGAAAGAAATCAAGAACCTGCCATGGAGCAGGGCTGGGGAGGGGGAGGGAACCGGGGACGTTGGTGGTGGGAGATGGGCACTGGTGGCGGGATGGGAGCTGCAACACTGTTTGACCAAAACCCAAATATGAACTTTTTAATTGTATATCTTTGTAATTTTAAAAATAAAAAAAATTTAAAAAAAAATTAAAAAAAAATAAAATAGTTGGCTGATATATATATGTATATACATATATATGTATATATACATATATATATATATATAATTAGATTGATACATAAACCAAACAGTCCCTACCAGAACTGATTTTTTTTAAAAAAAAGACCAATAAAAAGAACCTAAATTTTGGTTTTGAATTTATTTTTTCTTTTTCGGGTCATACCTAGTGATGCTCAGGGGCTCCTCCTGGCTCGATACTCAGGAATTACTCCTGGCAGTGCTAGGGGGACCATAAGGGATGGTGGGGGATAGAACCTGGGTGGGTCATGTACAAGGCCACCCCTACCTGCTGTGCTATTCTCTGGCCCCGGTCTTTAATTTTACACTCTTTCATCACAGAGATAAAACTGGAGTGTGCGTTGCACACAAATATATGTGGTATGCTTTAGATATTTCCTGATTTCTAATTTTGACATAGAGCTAAACATAATTTTCCTTCTGAACTAAGGTAAATCCTAAATTTAGGATTAAGGGGTCTCTTTAATAATAAAATTTGCTGAATGACTATGGGCTCCTCCACCCTTTCCTCCACCTCCACGCCAGCTACCCCGGAAGAGAGACATGCCAGACCCACAGCTCCGTCAGCAACCCCGGCAGAGATCCAGTCCCAACCGCTCCAGACCCACGGCTGTGCCCCACGTGGAAGCACTCCAGTCCCACGTGGGGAAGCAACCCATTGGGCTGACCTCCGCTGGCTGGTAAAGGGCTGGACCAGCCCCTGGCCCAGTCCAACACTGCTCCAAGGATTCGCTCACATGCGAGTACTAGGCAGGTTCTAGCTGTGACCCGTCATCCCAGTGAGTCTAGCAGGAAGCCAGAGCAACCCCCACACCATGAAGTCAGTCATTCTCAACATCCAGACTCCACAGCTCCTCAGAGCTACTCAAGAGAAAACCTGATCTTTCCCCTTTGAGTTTCATCATTAAATGCACGAGATGAGAGCCGACTACTGAGACTATATCACTTACACAGCAGAGCCTGGCAAGCTACCCATGTTATATTTGATATGCCAAAAAACAGTAACAATTTATTGGCCTCATAATGACCTGAAAAGAATGGTTTGAGCTTTTCTTGTTCCTGAAGGAATGGTTTGAGTTTTTCCTGTTCCTGAAAGAATGGTTTGAGCTTTTCCTGTTCCTGGAGCAAGCAGATGCCCCTGGGGTTGCAACAGGATGTATGGAGATATTACTGGTGCCCGCTCAAATCCAAATCGATGAACAATGGGAAGACAAGTGATACAAGTGATGAATGACTATAACTAAAATAGGACTGTGAGAAAGGCAAGGCTGGTCCCAAGAGTACAAAAGTAGGGGGCAGGAACAATAGTCCAGCGGGTTGGGCGTTTGCCTTGCACATGGCCCAGGTTCAATCCCCGGCATCCCACCTGGTCCTCCGAGCACTGCCAGGAGTAATTCCTGAGTGCAGAGCCAGGCGTGACCCCTGAGCATTGCCGGGTGTTACCCCCTCCCAAAACAAAAAGGAAAGTAAGGCTGTGCGCCAGGACCTGGAGTGCCCCATTATGTTCTCATTCCTTGAGGCAGTTGCAACAACAGCGGCTCTGTTACCTCAATGCAGTTATTACTAACCCCAGTAAGATCAAATGAAAAAATACTTTATAGGAGGGTCAATGCAAATTATAAAACATAGGTAAGGGCTAAGGAGATAGCTCGGAGCGGTGGAGGTCATGCTTTCCATGTATGCGTTCCTAAGTGCCATCCCTGGACCACACAACTTCCTTCCAGCACTGTTGGGTACAGCCCTGGCGGCACCTAAGTATCACAAGGTGGCCCCAATGATCCCAGTACCACCGACCCAAGAGGCCTGCATCACTTCCCTGGCCTGTGCACCACTGCACAGAGTAGCGCCAAGAGTGGCTCCATGTACCACAATAGCTCTGATGAGCCCCCTCCCCAGGAAAAAAAACAAATAAGGGGGCGGAGCCAAAAACATTGACTAAAATTATCAAAAGGACCAGAAAAACAGGTGCAAGTATTTAGTTTTTTAAAATTTTATTTCAGGTACTGTGATTTACAACTTGATACTGGCAGGGGTTTTGTGCAAAAAAAAAAAAAAAAAAAAAAAGAAAAAGAAAAAAGAAAAAGAAAGAAAAAGAAAAAGTTCCTGTAGCACACCTTCCTTCCACCACGTTCCAGTGCCACCGCCCTACCCAGCCCCCAAGCCCCCTACAGTCATATACTTCTTTTACTATTAAAGATCAGTTCGTTTCTGTGCCTCTGAGTTTTGTTTCCTTGCTATTACTTTATATACGACATATGAAGGAGATCATTAATAAAGATCATAAAGAAAGGTTTATTTATGCAGTTAAAACCATCCCTTCATTTCTTCCAGGCTAACTTAATCTTTTTTTCTCCACAGTTCTCAATTGCCAGAAACCCTCAGGGGCAATTTGTATTGTACCTAAATTCACCCAAAAAAAAAAAAAATACAATATAGAGGCCCATACAGGGGTCCATGCAGGGGATCCAGAAAAGCCAACCCTCATCTCTGCTCCTGAGTAAACCAGCAGCGACCTACCGGAGAGCAACTTGATGATGCATGTCAATAGCAGGAAAATATTCCTACCCTATGACACAGCAATTATCCTTCTCGGAATTCAACAAAGGAAATGAATGATCCTGCAGCCTCCAGGGTTCTAACCAGACTGTTACAACCGCCGAAAAATGTAATCCTTAAAAGACAGGCGGAACAATATTCCAGTTTTACAATGAAAAAAAAAAAAACCTGAGGCAAAGGAAGTTAGGGCGCAGCCCACAGGTAAACAGTAAAACTGAGATTCAAATAAAAAATCTTCAAACTCCAGGACCCAAGATCCGAGCAACTCCTCTGAATAGGACAGGGTTTACAAAGCAGTGAATCACACTGTATGACTGAGATATGCAGCATTCCAGAGGCCAGAAGCAGGCTGGCAGTGAGCCCCAGGAACACGCACAGGACGCACAGGACAATGACAGCAGGGCAGACACTGGAAGCAGTGGAAGGACAGGGAGCACAGCAAACAAAGCAGCTACTACCTCTTCTGGAGGCTAAACTTGCTTCAAAGGTTGGCAACAGAGCTGGGAATGGGAAATGGAGAACTACCTCTGAGGTGCTGACTGCAGAGCAAAGATGAAATAGCAACTCACAGGAGGCCCAACCAGGAAAGAAACTGACCAGCTACCTAGAGGAACTCTTCAATCGAGGCTCTGAAGTCACGTCCCTTAGACAGGAGAAAACACCGGACTTCACCACAATGTGTAGGATTTGACGCCTCTCACTCTCCAAGTCACTTTACCTTCAGTACTTCCAAACGGCGCCCCTAGATACAAGGCTCTTATGACAAGCTATGAGAGCAAAAGGAATGCAACGTTTAGAAACTTTTTAAAAAACACACTAAAAGAAAGACGAAACAATCATGCCACCTAAAACATATTTATCTATTTTCAGAATATATGAACAAGAACAAAACTACATGTAATTCTACACTTATATTTCACTCTCAACAAAAAAAAATTCACTCTATCAAAATGTAAGCAAAATTTCTTATCAAAAATATCTATCAACTAGTACGTAACAGTCAATAACAATGAATCCAATATGAGTATATGACTCATACTTCTGATAAAGCAGAGAAATAAAATTCTAAAAAAACACTGGTTACAATGCAAAGCTAGATGGAGTTTATGATAAAGAGCATTGAGCATGGCTTATTCAGCAATTAAGAGACAAGGTAGGTTTACACGGATTTTATAAGACAAGCAAGAACACAGTATCCCCAAGAATACTTTTTGGGCATAATAGTTTCATTTAATGCTATTTTGCTTTGCAACCAATTCTGAGGGCACAAGCAACATCCTAAGCAGCAAATAACTGTTGCTTTACAGTCAAATAAAAGCATCTCTCAATATTTTTCTTTCATTTTATTATTTTGTGTGTGTGTGCTGCCAGAAATTAAACCAAGGTCTCACACATGCGTGGCATGTGCTCTCCCACTGAACCACATTCCTGGCCTAGATTCACTTTTTAAAAAAAAGCAGATCAGAGAGAAGAAAGTACAGATGGAGGAGGCAAATAACTCAGAAGCAAGCATGCTACTAGAGCTGAATAATGAGAGAGAACAACAATGCCATTAATAAAATCCTCTTAAGGGCAGGGAAAAACAGAATAAACCACGCTAGAAGCATGAAACACAAAGGAAGCTTTAAGAACCAAATACGCAAAAAAGGGAAGTAAATTAAAAGAAACTGTAAAAACAGAAGACAGATATGAACATTATGACCAATTATACTGACCCTTTGATCCTGCAATTTTAACTTCTTATAAATGTATCTTACATATGTATTTGCACAAAAATTAAATCATATGCACTGAAATACTTTAAAAGTTCACCAATTCAAATATTGTTTGGCATGATTATTAGGTGGCTGCTGGAGAAAAATTACTATATACCACGCAACAACATAGCACAAAAATATCAAGGGTGAATAAACAAGTTATAGAACAGTATATTCCCTACTTTCAATTTTATTTTTATTTTTTACTGCTTTTTTGGGGTCACACCCAGCGATGCTCAGGGGGCTACTCTTAGCTCTGCACTCAGGACTGACTCCTGAAGGTGCTCAGGGAACTATATGGGATGCCAGGGAAGGAACCTGGGTCAGTTGCATGTAAGGCAGATGTCCTACCCGCTGGGCTACTGCTCTGGGCCCCCTTATTTTCAATTCTAAAATACCATCATATACACAGCTATATATTATATTCAAAACCATTACATACACATCTGACACTGTCTTCCCGTTCATCATCGATTTGCTCGAGCGGGCACCAGTAACATCTCCATATGACCTGTCTCATGCAAGTAGAGCCCAAGGGCACACACTTGTACATAATTTGTACAAGTCTGCTACAAATCGTCCTAAACTGTACACAATTGTACATATCCTCCAAAAATTACCTCAAATCTACCCTCCCTCTCCAAATCAATTTTTTTAATTGAATCAACGTGAGACAGGCCATTACCAAGAACTGCTAACTTTTTTACTGATCAGTTCAAGGACCAACTTCCTTTGATGAAGGTATGGCTCATCTCCTAGCCCTTTCTGTCAAAATAATAGTCACTTCATCATACGCTCAATGAAGTTTGTCCTTTCTTTTTCTTTCTAGGCTTGAGAGCTGGTGGTACTCAGGGCTTACTCCTGGCTCTGTGTTCAGGGATCATGCCTGGCACACTCAGAGAATAGTACAGGTGCCAGGGACCGAATGCAATAATCCAGGAGCAAGGCAAAAGCACTACCCTCTGTACTATCATCACAGTCTGTCCTTTACTCCTTTGGTGCTACTGTTTACACGGTCCCCTCATGTCCTAAGTTTCTTGAGGACAAAGTGTTTTATTGTTTTGTTCTGAACTGTACACATTCAAACATCTGCTAAATTGAAAAATAAAAAGTAGGGAGCTGGATAATAGAGCTGGCAAAGTGTTTGCCTTCCAGGTTTTATCAGAGATGGTCTCCTGAGCCCCACCCGGAGTCCAGAGGCACAGCCAGGAGTAAGCCCTAAGCCCAGCCCAGTGTGACCCCAAAACAAAAACAATAAAAGAAAAACAAAAATAAAAATTCTTTTTTTTTTTTTTTTTGCTTTTGAGTCACACCCGCGATTCTCAGGGGTTACTCCTGGCTCTGCACTCAGGAATCACTCCTGGCAGTGCTCGGGGGACCATATGGGATGCCGGGGATCGAACCCGGGCTGGCACAGGCCGGCCGAGTGCAAGGCAACGCCCTACCCGCTGGGCTATCGCTCCGGCCCCAAAAATGAAAATTCTTTTCAGAACAAAGCATACCTTTAAATTTTTTAAATGGAGCCACGTATGTTTCATAACTTCTTTGTGAAAAATATAATTGAAATTTTCCAATAATTTATTATTTCATATTGGAAACATGCATAGAAAGTGCTCCAAATATAAATTTTATGCAAATTACAAACGGTCAAGCCTTTAATACTATGTTGAATATAACACAAGGAGACAAGTGACAGCCAACGAGCATAATTAGTGAAAAGGTGGATTTCACACACACAACACAACAGTTAACGTGGGCCTAAAATCCCCAACGCTTAGTTTCTTAAACTGTGAGACACATAACTTTTCAAAAACGTGTTTTGATTTCTTTGTGATTATCAGTGTTTTATTTGTATTCCTATTTTATACACCTGTAACTCCAGTCTTGCATAAACATTTCTTGGATGAAAAGGGATTGCAGATCTCAAATAGAAAATGTTTCAGCCTTGCCTCAAGAAAGGAAATCCAGGTATTCAGGTGCAGGGCGGAGCCTCTGCCTGCCCTCCCTGTGCTAAACTGATGGGGCATCTTGAGGTGGGGGGCAGTGTTTTTGCTCCTTGGCCTGTCCTCCACCAGGCCTCGCAGAAGTCAGAAAACCTCACGCAACACAACCACAGTAATCCTCTGGTCCAGACTCCACAGCTGGACACAGCCCGATCCCCCATAGCGCCACGGGCACCGCGCAATATCTCAAAACCTGGTATACCACAAATGTGTGGGAGTCAGAGGCTAGGTAAGACAGAGAAGGGAATAGTGTGCTGATAATCATTGAAAATGATGATACCATCCGAGAACTGAGCATTGAATATAGGCAAAAAGATACACATGATAACCTGTAAATGTATGTATTACAATCCACAATGTGTGAAAAAGGGAAGCAAGGAGAGAGAGAGAAAGAACCTGCCATGGGGGGCAGTCTGGAGAGGGGAGGGGAAGTAGGGACATTGGTGGTGGGAAATGGGCACAGGTGGAGGAATGGGTGCTGGAACACTGTATGACCGAAACTCAAACATGAACATCTTGTAATTGTATATCTCCCAGTGGCATAATAAAATATTTTTAGATAGATATAGATAGATAGATAGATAGATAGATAGATAGATAGATAGATAGATAGATAGATAGATAGATGATTGATAGATTGATAGATAGATAGATAGATAGATAGATAGATAGATAGATAGATAGATAGATAGATAGATAGATAGATAGATAGATAGATAGATAGATAGATAAGATGATTGATAGATTGATAGATAGATAGACAGACAGACAGACAGACAGCAAGGAACTCCTGACTGCCAGCCACTTCCAAGTTACAACACAGAGAGGAAAGCAGTCTAGCAGTCTCACTGAGTTGCAGAGACAGAGATCAACATTTGGGAAGGCCAAAGTGGCTAGAATTTGCAGCACAATTGTGGAGACAGAGCAATGAATGCTTGCTTTAGAGTTCTGCAGATGGGCTCCCCCTATGCTCCTTAAATTAATCACCCCGAGTAACTGAGGCTGGGGAAATAACAGAAAGTGGTAGGTCAAACAATAGACAGAGATATTCAGGGCTGGAACAGTTCATACTCCCACCAACCAGAATGGGAAAACCTTGTAATGTTCTGATGATAGATTCCTCAGGGAAGAAATTTTCTCACTTGAGAAACTAAGTCATCTCTATACTAAAAACTACAATGGGCTCACCTCAACAAAGCTTAAAGGCGGGCGGAGAGATAGCACAGGGGGTAGGGCATCTGCCTTGCATGTGTCAACCTGGGTTCGATTTCTGGCATCGCACATGGTCCCCCTGAGCACTGCCAAGAGTAATTCCTGAGTGCAGATCCAGGTGTAATCCCTGAGCATAGCCAGGTGTGATCCAAAAAGGAGAAAAAAAAATAAGCTTAAAAGCAAGCACTGAAGCAGTTCAACAAAACTCCTTATTACCTAAATGTGCATCAACTAAATCCAATTCCTAAACCTCCAGAAAAAATCTGAGCAAGCAAAAACATAAAATGCAATGGCTACCCACAACCAAAAACAAATCAGGTTTGCAAAGGAGGAGAAAAAGCTGACCCTACGAAAAGGAGGGAGGGTTATTACGCACAGGCCTAGCAATGGCAGAAATGATAGCTGTTTCAGCAGCCGCTATGCTTCACCCACTCAAGAAGGGAGGACAGTGTAAGCAGGTAAAGCAGAGAGATACAAAGGGATTAAGTGAACCAGACTGGACTTCTGGAGATGAAGATAAAAAATGCAACCAAAATAAAAATGAAATGCTGAATGCAATTAAAAGCTGATGAGACACTACAAAAGTTCAGAGACCTAGAAGACCAGCAGTTTGATTATGCAGATAAAAGCAGAGCAGAAACCTAAAACTGCAACAGCGACTAAAGAGAAAAGATGAATTAAAGTCCCCCACATTACTGACATTTTGGTTCGATTAACTCCTCATAGCAGGAGCTGTTCCGTGCATGGTCAGATGCTCAGCAGCACCCTTTGTCTCTACCAACTAATGCCAGGAACACCCAGCTGTTTGTGAGAGCAAAAAAGTATCTAAAACATAACCAAACCAGGGGTAGGGGTCTAGAGGATGCAAATAGCCATTACACTCTTTAACAGTACTGAAGTGTCTATACTCTCTTAATATGGATTCAAGTATACCCCCTGCATCTCCTTGTAAGAACCAACACTCCACTCACACACCCATAGTGAAAGGTTACTGCTCTCATTTACAGAACTTACATACTAGGGTCACGTCATATTCATCTTTGCATTCTCCAACTTGCCCATCCTCTTTATTTAATAAAATAAATTGTAAAAGTGAAGTAAGATGTTCACCTGGGATAGAAATTTCAGAGGGTATCTGGTGGCAAAAGAGATCTCTTTAAAAATAAAGGAGTTGAGAGGGCTGGAGCCATGCTGAAGCAGGGAGGGCATTCGCCTTGCATGTGGCCGACCTGGGTTCCATCCCCAGCATCTCGTATGCTCCCCCAAGCAGGAATGATTCCTGGGTTCAGAGCCAAGAGCATCAAAAGGTGTGGACCAAAACCTGGCAACTTTATACTTCACCCAGAATCCGTTGGTTTGCTCTCAAACAAAAAAAAGTTAGCAGTCTTTTACCGCATTCCGGAATGGGTTCGACCTACTGATGTAAATCCAACATCACTCACTAGTAACTGACACTTAAAATAATAATAATAAAGTGCTAACAAAGCACTATGTATGAACAGCTATTGATTCCAGAAATCTCTGTGTACCAAAAAATAAAAAAACTCTTAAAAAAAAAACCCCTAAAACTCATAAGGTGTGCTTTTTTATGTAAAATATGCCTGGAAGTGGAAGTTATTAATGTTCATAATCTAACACATAATCCCTATCTACAGAATTTTTTTAATAGAAAATGCTACCAAAATTTACAATCTTACCCAGAAGCACATTATTCTTCAGCAATGACATCTGTGACTTCATGTTGGAGGACAGGTTTGGCTAACCTGGGAGCTTTGTTGTTTTGCCCACTCCCAGCTTAATCTTATTTAAGCCAAGGTTCATTCTAATGAGACCTCTCTTCTATGTAAACACTGCTAGAGGGTGTGGCAGTTACAGAAGTCACCTTGATTGAATAACTTCTAACTTATACATCTACTAAGACTTCTATGTTTTCTAGATTGGGCACAGCTCCTCTTTATACTCACTGCACCCAGCGTGGGACAGTTAGAATTTACCAGGAGACTACCACCCTGGCTACGCTGAGACTATAGGAAGACTATAGGAAGGATCATACTAGTTTGCTCTAAGCAGGCGAGTGTGACCCTTTCAGTACACGAGAACAAGATACTCAGAATCACCCTGGTGCAGATAATAATAAGAAGGACCTTGTGGGTACCATCTAGATTATATGAAGCTCATGAAGTTAAGATGTATTACTTTATACCAGCCCCCTCTCTCCAGTGTTTTACATAAGAGATAATCTTGGTAGAAAGGATTAGACCTTGGCATAACCTTTGTTTATACCTGCAATAGGGTGTGGCACTACACTCTGTTTAGAGTTCTTTGTTAACATGACCCTCCCAGTTGGATTACTTTGGTGTATATAAGGGGCTGACTTGAGGCCCCTTCACCTTTGGCTTTGGCCTTTTTTTCGCTTTGGCTTTTGGCTCCTCGGCCTTTTGCTTTTGGCTTTTTGCTCTTGGGCCTTTTGCTCCTTCTTCTGGGTAGGACTCAGCTCGAGTGAGATCCTCTCTCTTTGGTGGGAGACTTAGGCTCTTTTGTATGGTCTAAGTTCGGACCAGAGCTAAAGTTTGTTCATTATATTGGAGTGTTGTGGAAGAGTTTTTGTACTATTAAAAGCCTTTTTTGGAACTGCACCGGACTCGTGAGTTTTCATCTGTTCTCCCAGCGTCCTAGGAGGTAGAAGAGAACCTCTGTCCCGACACTGTCGGGGGACCCGGGCGGCCTTCCCTGACAACTTCACAGTAAGAGTATGGTGCTACTACCCTACTACGAAGGCTCTACCCTGTACTGGAGCTGTCTGTAGCAGATGCATGCATGGATCTGATCAGCAGGTGGTTCAGAGCTTGGCAAACTCTAAGTGGCCTATAGCCCATGCAGAGCCTATTAACCGACAGGATATATAAAAAAATAAAGACTGCAAAAATAATTTTAAGGTTATTTTAAGTGTGGGAGTCTGGGAAAAGAGTGGAGTTTTCACCCCCAACATAGTGTGGCTGGAAGATAGCTTTAGTGAACCTAATACCCACCCAGCACCACAAACACACACACTACTTGGGGTGTTCAAAGCTATGCATGGTACTCTCTGAATCACCTGCAAAGAACTTAAAAGCTGACGCTGGAGACAGGAAAACCAGAGAATGGAGAAAGACTTAGAAATCAACAATTTCAAAGCTTATTTCTTTACCCCCACTGCAGGGAAGGAAGGGGGTAAAAAGCTCAGTGTCCACCTCCCTAGAAATCTACCTTTCATAAGCAAGAAACAGAATGACCCCTCAAAGGTATACTCACCTCCCAGATGGCTATAAGGCTTTCCTAACTCGAGTTATCACTCACTCTGGAAAACACTGATAAGGGAGACAACCAGGAAAAAAGGTTCCCAGCAGGTCAACAACAACCCACACATAAAGGGCGGTCTGAAAAGCAGAGCAGTGAGTCAGAAGAACTTAGCATCGTGAAAGTGTCTTTCCTATGGATTAGCCAGCACTAATCTAAATTCCAGAGGGCATAAATGATACTTTCATCTCTTTCCCACTCTTATCGCTGCATATACTTAGCAATAATAATGCCACATCCTGCCAAGGTGCCAGACAGGCACTGTCTAATTGCTGTTCACCGAAACGCATAACAAAAGGTACTGTTATCATACCCATTTTGCATATAAGGAAACTAAAGCACAAGACACTAATAGAGTGTACCCTTCTGTACATAACCCATGAGAATCTGCCCTAAAAGTCCAGTTACCCATTACTTCCTTCCAGTGCTCATCCCGCAGAGAAAACCTAAAGCACCCATCAAAAAACTGCGCACATCCAACACTCCGCCCATCCATTTCTCCTTTGCTACCTTTCTTTCCTCGCCCTTATCTATCTAGAACGAGACATCTGATTGATAACTCACTGAGAACCAGGATGCAGTGGTGCGAGACCAGAGAAAGCCAAGGTTTCATACAAAACCAAGTTTTGAGGAAGCAAAATTCAAGCCTTTAACGAGGACCAACTTGGAAGCGGAACACACAAAAAATACAAAGTGAAGTAGCAAAGTACCAAGTAGCAGAAACATAAGAATGTGAGTGCCCAGGGAAACACTAGAAGAGGAACTGCCTGACGATTTTCTGGTTCCCAAGATTGAGAACTGGAATTCACACAGGCAGCTTCAGAGAGCCTTCCAACTACACAATAAATGTCTTTTCCAGTAAATTAGTTGAAGTGGGTTTTGTTCCTTGCAGCCAAATAATCCTTAAGACATTAAAAGAGGTCAAAGAAAAAAATACCCAACAAGCAACTACGTGGTGCTTCATTTCTTTTAAGTTTTTCAATTCTATTCTGACCCCAAATCCAAACACTACATTATACCTTATCTTACTCAAGGAACAAACGGCATCTCTGTTCTAGGTCGATTATACCATTTATCTTACTTTTTTCCTAAGAAATATTCTAAATTAATCCAAAAATATTAACTTTTCTCTTTTTTCTTTGTCAGGCCCTGATCTATATTTTATTGCTCTCTGTTTTCTTTGGTTTTGTTTTTGGAGCCACATTCGACAATTCTACAGAACACGCCTGGCTCTTCACTCAGGTGGTGCATAGGACCCATATGGGATGCCAGGGACTGAACCTGAGTAGGCCCTTCACAAGTCAAGCACTTTAACTGCTGTCTATCGCTCCACCCCCATAATCGACACATTTTCAAATGTTCTCAGTGCAGAATAAGACATTTGAATCTGTTTAGCCTGTTTTTAAACTGATAAGGTATATTTTCATTACTTGTTTATGTATATGCATATATAGAAATATATTATATATATATTATTATATATTATATAGCATATATATGCATATATGTGTGTATATATGAATATATCTCAAGCTAAAAGATCTTTTCCTGACATCTCCCTACTCTTTTCAAAGAGCTGATTATGTTATTAACATGCAAGTCACTGAGAAAAAAATAACCAGTTAAGCATACCAAAATAATAACCCTAAACAAAGTTTATTCAATTACTTTTCAAAGGCAAGGCAAAATGACATATATCGACTACAATCCTAAAAACTTAATACTCTTCCCAGTTACGAAAGCCAGCAAAAATTCTATTTTTCAATTCCCAAAAATTACTTTGGCAAGATGGGATGGAAGAAAACTTCTCTAATCTACATTGATATCTTTTCCCATTACCAAAAAGATAATTTCTGTTATCATGTATGAGCAGTATCCTCTCAACCTATTTACAAGTGGCAACTTCCCTTTAAAGTATCATCTGACTTGGGTTTGTTTCCTTTGACACATAGAAACTCTTAGAAACACATAGAAACTCTTAGAAATGTAATGAGTGAAGGAATAATTCATCCTTGGAGTTCAGAAGCTAGATTATTAGCTGACGTTCAGGGATTCTGGCAACTACCATTTCCTCAACAATACTTAGGTGCTTTGTTGAGGAAATCTACTGCTAGGTGCTTGACAGCGGTGCAGTTCTACGCCTACATGTAGCCAAGAGTTCCCAGGGCACCTTTGGAACCCACTTCTTACCTGACTCTTCTTATCAACTGCTGTTATTTACATTTCCAGTGAAACTAATTTTTCAGCCTCTGGGTTCTGCCAGGAGGAATATAACAGTATGAATAGGTGAGTTCTATCTGGAAAATATGACTATATTTTAAAAGAGCCATCAAATTGCACCATTTTAGCTGACACTAATCATAGTAGAACTGTACTGTCATTTACTCTAAATTCATAAACAAGACACTAAAGCCATCTTTGTTTCAGTCGCTCGTCTTTTCTGAGTATTTTCAGATATCTAAATCAGTCAATATAAACAATCCTAGCGAGGTGCAACAAAGCAAATGAAAATGTACATGTTTTGCAAGTTACTGAATAATTACAAAGCCAAAGCGAGAGCCACAATTTTTATCTCTGGCTTGCAGTAGGGCCCTAAGATACGTATCTCAGCAGTGGGATAAGGAAAGAGACCAAGAACCATAACCAAGTCATTGCACTGTGGAGGTTGAGTCCACCTCCGAGCCAAGCTCTCTCCAACACTCCTGGTCACATCGAGATGCTCCATTTGAAACACGGGTCAGCATTTCAGTCTTTAAAATCCGGGAAGGCTTTGACAGCCAATCTAAACACCTCCACTCGAGAGGATGCTGGGTCTCGCGTTTCAGTCACAAGATTTGCACCGCGCCTAGAGTCAGTCCAGGGTTCAGTGGTTCTGACAGCTCGGGATGCTGCTGGGGGGCAAAGTGCAATATCCGCCTCCTGCTTATTCTCCCTCGCGTGCAGCAGCGACAGAAAACTGCAGACGCACCACCACCACACACCTAGGGGACCTGGCCCTGAGGACACTGGGAAACCGAGCTTGTCATCGCACACTCAGACACCAGGAAAACACAGCTCGAGCCCGAGACCTCCTTTCTCGGGTCCTCACACCCTGGCCCACCGCCCAGCGAACGACAAGCTCTGGGGCGATCCCGAGCGGGGACTGCAGGAAAGCGGAAGGGCTGGAGCACCTGAGCCGACCTACTCCATCCATCCCGGCCCCACATCCCGCCGCCTCCTCCAAAACGCTCCAATAAACTCCGTGGACGGATTCGCAGCAGGCTCACCTAGGGGCCGCAATCTCCGCAGCTCTCGGGCATGTCAGCAGCCCGCAACGACCCGTCGCGCGAGCGGCCGAGCAGCCAGGCGCCCTCCCCCGCACCAGCCCCCAGCCCTCCCCCCTCCCAGCCCCGCGGCCCGCCCCTCCCTGCCCACCCCGGCTTCCGCCGCCGCAGCTCCAGCCTGCAGCACCACCTAGTTCCCCACGCCTCCCACTCACTCTCGCGAGACGGTGGGGGCGCTTCACGAGAATTCCGTGATGAAGCCCGCGCGAAGGTGGGTGGGCTTGAAAGCGGGGGTGGCAAAAAGAAAAAGGAAAGAAACAGGGAAAAACCTTCCCACGTGCTCCCGGGTCGCTGGCGGAGCGGCTCCGCGAGTCACGTGGGGCCGAGACAGCGTCGGCAGTGGCCAGAATCGGTTGAGCCGTGGGAGCTTTTAAACTGCTGCTGACCTACGAACCCGCGGCGGACGTCTTGCGCGCTTCCTGGCCCGTTGCCGTGGAAACCGTTTAACCCTTGCCTCTGCCAAAAATACCTGAGCCTTGGGCTTTGCTGGGCCGGCTGGCTTTCAGAGCCGGCCCCGTGGCTTCCCCGCTTCCGATCAGAAGGATGTTTTCTTCACAGCCTAGCTTGACCTTCTCATCCCCGGGCCCGTCACTGAGCGGCAGCCCCACCATTCCGGGGGCGGCTCGGCCCCGCCAGTAGCATCTCCCCGAGGCCACTCACCGCGCCCGGGGGCGACCGTCCCTTCCCAGCGCTACGCTTAGCTCCCGGGGCCTGCGGGGCCCTAGTGCTCACCCGACGGCTTTCCGCGGAGTGGGAATCGGGAGCGAGAGCTCGGCTGACTGCGCGAGCGAGCCCTCCGTGGCCGGCCACTGCGACGTTCTCTGCACCTAAACGGCCAGCTGTAGACGCGTGTCCTCGAGGACAGCTACTTCCAGAGTGGAAACGCGTGATGTGACAAAGGCGTTTTTAGGTGTTCGCACCTGATGAGTTTTGCCCCCACCCACGAGAGGGTCAGAAATCAACAAACCACAAAACGGGCCAGAATTCAGTCTGCATTTCTTTCAGCTAACCAATTTCTGTCGAGTTCCTACATCCAGACATTAGTCTGCACTGTCGCGAAGGCAATGATCAAGACAAGGAGAGGTTCTTAAAGCTCTTGTATTTGGGAAGCAGGGACGGAGAGATGTCTGTAGGTGTTCAGCTCCGTGCACACACAGGCTAGGTGGCTAGCCTCCATTTGCCTAACGGGCATGCATGTATTCAGGGAAGGCCTTTCAAGCAAAGGGCAGGCCTGAAGAGGTCCAGCATTGGGTTTGAGAGAGCAACAGCGGGTTTTAGCCCTTTTTAAGGGTTGAGGAAGAAAGCAAACAAGGCCCATTGTAAATCGAGAGTGGAATAGTTCTACGTGCAACAGAAAGCACTGGTGACCGAAGCAAATCAAGGCACCTTATGGCCCACGCATGGCTCTTGGCTCCTCCTTTCAGGAAAGGAATGAGGCAGGTTTTTTTTTTTTTTTTTTTGCTTTTTTGGTCACACCCGGCAATGCTCAGGGTCTCTCCTGGCTCTGCACTCAGGAATCACTCCTGGCGGTGCTCGGGGGACCATATGGGATGCCGGGATTGAACCCGTGCCGGCAAGAGGCAGCCGCGCACAAGGCAAACGCCCTACCCCTGGGCTAATCGCTCCGGCCCCTGGAATGAGGCAGTTTAACTGACCTACACGCAGGGTGCTACGCTAGGTCTGCCTTAGACAGACGGAGATGGGGAGGGAAAATGAAACTAATTTTTTATAAAAGCAATAGAGCCAGCAGCACCAGCCAAATGAATATAAGCAATGGAGTGGTGATACCTATGATTTACTTTTAAACTGCCCTGCTGAGAATGGATCTTAAGGAGGCTACAGAGGCAGGGAGATTAGGGGAGTCAGTAGTTACCCTGTGAGAGAATCCTGAAACAATAGCCAGTGACCTTGATACTCCTCTTCCAAAATTGGCTGGGTCAAAACCTTGGAACTGCGTGCTTGTTGTATTTATCTTATATCGCTATAGCTACAGTTACAAATGCCTCTACAAAGAACGTCCGTTTTTTTCAATAAAAAGGTCAGTCCTGAGGGAAAAAAAAACAAAGCGCTGTTGGGTGCAGATTCTTATTCTTAAGTATAAGTTGTGAAAAGATCAGGGTTGGGCGCTGGAAAATGAAGAGGGTCTTTTTACCAGAAAAACAAATCACAAAATTTGAGTTCCAGCTAGAAGACCTCTGATAAACTGATGACGCAACCAAATCTACAAACTTATCACATTGATTCAGCTTCCTCATACATAAACAACGCAATTTAATTACCTGCAAAGTGGTTAAGCCTGAACTACACCAAGCCTGAAATGGGAAAGGGTAAATTTTTATTATAACCTAAGAAGCAGAGAAGAACCAGTGACAATAATCCAAGTACCAAGAAAACTCCCTCAGAAACTTTGGCTTTTCCAGAAAAACAAAATATAAAAAGTAGGTAGTGCCTACTACTACCTACTCAGTTTCAAATTCTCATGCTGCTTTTATCTGTAGCTATTTTGAATCTGTGTATTGTTAAGTAATGATTCACATGTTCCTAATGAAAATTTTAAGAAATAGACATTTTAAAGGTCTGTGGCACTAATACCCTTCTTTTAAAATGCTGAAGGAATCGAGTAGTGTTTCTGAGAATGCCATTCACAGTCCTCAGTGACAACTGAACAGCTGCTTGGTACTACTTATTTTGATGAACAATGGGCTCAGATCCACCACTCTAGAATCACGAATTCTTCTGACTTACCCAAACAAATAGTCCTTACTGGCTACAATTAATTACTTTGAGTGCAACATATATAAATAACTAAGGATTGAGATCTGGTTCTACAGATAATTCTAGTTCCTGGATGCTTTTAAAATATTTCCATTTTAATACCTTTTAAAATTCACCCAAAATTCACTGATTTAAAGACTATAATGCCATTGGGATTTTTTTAAAATATAATTTTAGAACAATTTTACTCTTACATGTCATTTTAGAACAATTTTATAGAATGCCCATATCTATTAGCAGTTAATTCCCTGTCTCATACCTAGTCCCAAGAAGTCCACAATCTATATCATGTTTTTATAAATTTGCCTATTCTGGTCATTTAATATAAATGGGATATATAATATGTAGTCTTTGGTCTCTTCATTTAACTTAGTGTTTTAAAAGGTCATCTATATTGTAGTATATTATAAGTACTTCCTTTATTTTTATTGTCATTACTGATTCCAATACAGTTTACTCATCAATAGAGACATTTTGCATTGTTTCCACTTTATGACTATTATGAGTAATGATTTGACAATGTGTACAAGTTTTGTCATACAAGTGGATGTTGCTTACTCTTTAAATTTTGTAACAATTTATTGATTTTCTAAGTTGTGCTATTTCTTTTTTTTTTTTTTTTTTTTTTTTGCTTTTCGGGTCACACCCGGCAATGCTCAGGGGTTACTCCCTGGCTCTGCACTCAGGAATTACTCCTGGCGGTGCTCGGGGACCATATGGGATGCCAGGGATCGAACCCGGGCCGGCACAGGCCGGCCGCTGTAAGGCAAACGCCCTACCCGCTGGGCTATCGCCCCGCCCCTAAGTTGTGCTATTTCTAACACAGTTACTTTGCTCCTTGCCCGGTCTGTTTGCCTACCTTTGAAGTATGTGCACGTCCCTTCACTAAGACAGTTCATATCTGACCATGTCACCTGCTCAAAATCCTTCTTTGGCTTGGTAAGGAGAACCCACTATCTACCTATTTTTTTCCTGCTGTGATATCGCTTTAATACATTCATGTCAGTTTCTCAAAATGAAGAAGTTTTGCCTCAGAGGACTTCCCTCCGTCTGCCTCCCCCACTATTCCTCTGCTATTCCCACTATTCCTCTGCTATTCCCACTAGCTCTGCCTGCCCTTGACACTCGTCTCTACTCCCATTTCCTCAAGAACTCTTATTCTAACTTTCATAAACTGTTTTCCCCCAAAGGCATTTATCAACTTAAAGTGTTGTTTTCTTCGAACACTAGACTGCACATAGTAGGGGGAATGAGGGAAGAAAGGAAAAGAAGAGGAGAGGAGTGGAGGGCAAGGAAAGGGAAGGAAGGGGAAGGGAAAAGGAGATTGAAAATGTATTCTTTGTTCTGCTTCTTTCCTTTGCTGGCAAAATACCTGCAAATGTTACAAGTCCTGTATATGCTGTGGAAGGGGAAATGGAAGAACTTACGTGGAACAACTGTTCCCTGTTAGGGCCTCCATAAGAGTGGTATAGACAGATGACCAGGGGTGTCCTAAGGAAAGAAGGCAGCAGTGTGACAGGTCGGAAAACACAAGCTGTATCCAAGTCTTACCCAACTCTCACATGTCCCCAAGGCATATTTAGTGGACTAAGGGCTACCAGTCAAGCTGATGGTATCACCACCAATGTAGTTTTGCTATGTGACGAAACTATGACTTTCATCTGTGTAGTTTCATCTAATGAAGCCAAGATAAGTGGGCTAAAAATTATGAGTCAACAGGTTGAATGATTTAAATCACCTCTGGCACAAAATGTCCTGGTTTAGACTAAAACTAACTAGCCCAGTCTGATTCTGAGCTTCAGTGATACTAAGCGCACTACACAAAATTCGCCTCCCGTCTTAATCCTCCAAATGACCTTTTGACTACAAAGACAGGCATCATCTTTCCCCAGGAGCTTTGGAGCTTTACACTAACAACCTCAGAGAGCCAGAACAGATTCCTTGTCGCTTCCTGTTTGAAAACTTGAGTCTCCCTTTGGCCTACTTACTGGATTCCTCTTTCTGCCTGAATGATGGCTCCAACTGGCAGTTAACTCATAAACAAGAAATGTCAACTCCTTTTCCACAGTGTCGTTTTTGTAATTTGTAATGTCGAATTTATACATGTTATGCCGAATACTAGAAAGTACGAGACAAGATAATGGAGGAGACCTTTCTTGGTGGTTAATTTATATATGTTATTTAATAATACTCCAATTTAAAACCTTGTGAAAGATGAAATATAAGCTAATTAAAAATTTCATCAATCATTTAAACATGTAAAAGTGCTTTTATAAGTTTAAGGAATTAAATACCTCATTCATGACTTTATTTTTAAAAGCATGGAATACCACATATGTTATAATGTTTATAACAAGCCCTTTCCCTACTTCTTTTTCCACTGAGTCTTTTACAGAAGGTAAAACAACAGACTTCTTCATGTGAGCCAACACCATACAGGTCTACTAACGACATTAGATAACTCTCCCTGCATTAGTTATCTCGGAGGTCTGGGAATTCCTTTAAGTATTGTTACAACCTTATAAATCAGATCATAGAACAAGTCATTCCACAGTCTATCGCTCCTTGTTGCTTGACTGCTCTGTTCTCCAATCGGAACATTAATTTATGTGCAGATAACAGCATTCGGATTCATTAGTTAACAGAGATGGAATCTAACCAAAATAGCCTCATGTGATTAGATCTTTAAAAGTGGGTAACAGTCAGGCATACATCTCATGAATTCTGCATGCCTGCTTCTGGCACAGGAAGCAATGAAACACTGTGGTAAAAATCTAAGCTACAAGGAGCAAAACTGTTAGGATTCTTTGACTGTTCCCTATTTTTAGTAAATTCCTGGTCTTTGGGGGCTTAAGTCATTAAACTGTGCTTAAGATAACTATGTAGTCCGATATTTCTTTGGATCCCTACTCCTTTCAGATTCTCTGAGGTAGTCTTTGAAGAAATAATGGAGCAGATTATCTTTCATGATAAAGGCTTTTCTTGATTTGCTCCCCTTCCCCACAAGAAACAGAGGAAACAGCCTTCTAAGGGCAAAGTAGGATTTCTCCTAGGCCATGCTGACAAACTCCAAAGTAGCTACATTCTCTGGTTTGACAGTTTACTGGCCCAAATCATTTCAGGATTAAATTAGCACAGTATCTTTCCAAAAGAATGTTATAAAAATGTAGCAAATGCAGTTTAGGTAGCATATATGCTAAAGTCATGCTCAAGAAAAGAGATGATATTGCCTAAAAACTCTAAGCTAGTTAGTCCTTAGTATAGTCCTTAACTATATTAGCGAGGGAGATCATCAGGGATGGAAGGACTAGAGAATGTATTGTGTAAAACTTAAAGTCAGTATTTCATTTTCCTTTCAAAAATTAGGACAAAATTATTTCCTTCCTATTTATGTTTGCGTGTAGTTAGGTGAGAAATTGATGCTCAAAGATTATTCCTGGCTCCGTTCTCAGGAGTGACCCCTGGCGGCGCTCAGATCATATGCCAGGCCCAGAAGGTAAAAAGGAGCAGCTTATATCCTTAGGCTGATCGAGCACCTGCCCTCTGTACTGTCGGAGTTAATATTTCACCTGGAAAAAGAGAACTCGTATGAACATAATAGGCTATGGAGAAATAAATAGCGTAGGGCTTCTATGCTTCCAGGAGGAAGTATATTTGTGTTCAAATATAAAGGAAAAATAATTAAAAATGTGCTAAAATGGAATGGATTATTATGACAAACAGTGGATGTTAGTATCTTAATATCTAGGTAATTTACTTTCTTAATGCCTTTGTGAGTTCCCAAATTGCAAGGTCTTTATCTCTTCCTTTGTCATATTCAGCTCATATGTAGAAATTGATTTTTAAATTCTCTTTAAAGTGTGCCCATACCTCACATTTGATTATATACAGTACAGGTTGCTATCTTATCAGTTGCTGTAATTAGATTCCTACAAAGATCTTGTTATCTTGAAACATCACAGCAGGGTATAAAGCCTGGAACGATTCTCGCTTGAGCTGCTTTTTACAGTGTAGTGGCCGGTAATCTTGACTTTCTTTTTCAGTTATCTGAATTGTCAAACTCCTAATGAAAATAATGTATTCAGTAAAAACAAGTTAGATAAATGACCACATTAAGTTTTGTGTACGGATTGGGAAATGACATTCTTTTATGGGAAAGGGAAGTCAGTATTTTCCAAGGTGCTACTTAGGCTTTCCTGTCAGATACTGTGTCCTTCAAATCTTAGTACTAGTCTGTAATTTTTATGACTTAAAATGGATAAGAACATATTTTGCTCACTTATTTTTTATTTAATTATGAGAATTCTCAAAATCCTCAACTGACGTCACCCAGATGATACACTATTGTTTTCAACAACCTGAATCACCACCTCTGTAGAACTTTGTCACATAATTTTTCATCCTCTGATCCTGGCATATTAGAATCTTTTGTTCCTCGCCCCAGACTGGCAATTATACAGGAAGAGACTAAACCAGTACTCTGCTTGCTCAACAGAAGTCTCTCACCTGCACTTGACGGGACACTGTCTCCCTGTTTCTTTGTTCACACTAGCCACCTAAGATTTGACTTTCCTTGACTCATGACTTCTGATAACAGCAGATGAAAAAGCAAAGGGATGGGATGATACACAAGACAAATGCAAGATCAGACACCTGCTGGGAAAAGCCAAACGACTTACTGCCAAGCGTCCAGATGCCCTTTGGCCACCTTCAGTTTCCTCACTAAGCTGTCTGTCTCTCATAATACCAACATCATGGCTGTAGCTCAAGTAGCTCAATTCCACCCATGCCAGGAACCACAAGGAAATTCATACCGGTCATCTTTTTATGGCCACAAAAGTATCAACAAGATTGCTCAAGTCTGAAGCATCGTTATTTTCAGGGTGATTTTTACATCCTGTTGTTGTCTCATACAATCATCTACAATTCTGTTTTTTGCCTGTTGTTAGTACCACTTCTATTTCTCAAACGTGTGTTAGTCTGGAAAAGAAATTATGACGACATCTTATTTGTACCCTACCTGAGACAGGGCTGACTTTTTTTACGCTTTCAGGTCAGAAGGCCTTGTTCAGTGATACCACCCTCAGACTCCTAGCTGGATAAAAACAATGCACCACTTATAAAGCTTGATCTTCAGCGCTGAACTCTCCACTATCAAGATAATAATGACTGTTTCTAAATGTTCAACCCTAACTTGAAATGCCACTTGTGCATTTAACTACATTTTCTAACTAAACGTAATTCTTTTGTCAATGTTGTTAGATACAGAACATGTTGACAACTGACAAGACTTTCTCAAGGAAGACTGTGTCTTTCAACTGATGTATCATCAGTGGTATCAGGGATGTCACTGGTCTCGATAACATCTTGGTGACTTTTGTTCCTGTCAGCTCTCACAAACCTGCCTGGTCCTCTTCTGATCTTCTCACATTATGGCCATCATGTTGATATCTCCCAACTGCCACTCCTAAATGCTTTTTATTTTAGCAGCTCTCAGATTTATCTGCCTCTCTTCCATCTTGCAAATTCAATTCCTTCTTGTCACATGAATGAAGATTATATAGGGATATATCAGTGTCATACCAAATTCTTAGATCCAGCTTGGGGTGGGGGCAGAATTCCAGTAGTTCCATAAATGAAATATAAGTGGAAGATCCAGGCTGAGAGCCTACAAAGCCATCTGTTTGCCAATTGCAGTCCTTGGCTATTACCCCTACGAGATGTTTCAGAGACCCATAAAGCTGCGATTTTTAGGGCTAGGAAGATTGCTCAGGGGCAGGAGCGAATGCCTTCCATGAAATGAATGAGTTAGATACCCAGTACCAAATGTAATCCCTGGCATTGAATGGTCACCAAGAACCACTGAGTGTGGGTGCACCCTTTCCCAACACAAGCACCACTGGGCACAGCAGCGCCAACCACAGGGCAGTGGGCCCTAGAATTGTCCCATGGAGGTGCAATGAAAGGAGAAAACAAGCAGTGGAGCATGGAATCAGCAGCCTTGAAGATAATGAGTTTCAGGGGGGTATGGGGTGGGTGGGTCCAATTACTAAAGAGATTAAATCAAACTTGAGTTGTAGTCTCCGAAAGGGCAATAAATGGAGGGTCACAGAGAGAATCCAATCTAGTCTGAAACCAGAGACATTCTCAATAAGCAGAAGAGCTAAGCTGTTCAAATGTTCATCTCTAAGAGAGAAGGTTATATTTCTAAGGAGACCACTTTATCTCTAGGTCTGAGGAGTGATGAAGGTAAAGAGAGACAGCTGTGTTCTAATAAATAGGTTTCTATTTTGAGAGCCTGGATTTCAAGAGTACTTAATTTGATCAGACCGATACAGGTTAGGAAGGAAGTCTGCAAGCTTAACAAGTGTTAAGAGCGGCAAATTTTTGTCAGCCTTAGTTGGGGCTATCTATTACACCCATCCACCCTCCAGACTAGGAGAGGTTTTAGACAGCAGAGATGGTGGAAACTCAGTCTGGAGCCTCAGAGTTCATATCCCAAAGATAGTTCATGAATGCAGCAGGTGTCAAAGGATCCGACACGAAGTATGAGCAGTGATCCAAACAGCAGACAATATGTTAACAGCAGGAAGCCCTGGTTCAGAAGCTACTCAGATGTCGAGACTGACAGTTGGCAGGCACTAGGAAAATAAATCAGCAAAGAAAAGGGCTTCTGTCCACATAGAGTGTGTTACCAGATGGGGAAGAGGCACAGCCAAGGCCAGGGAAATTCATTCTCAACACCTCCATTTCCAAAGACCTGTGCTCAGTGAAAAGAGAAAAACCAAGTAGTATGAATCAGAAAACAAGTTATTATATCTGTGAGATAAAATTAGAGTTAGAAGTAGAATTGCTTATTGATAAAGCATACCTGGCAGTACTAGGGCGCTACTCCCAGCATAGGAATTGCTCTCAGCAGTAACTAAAGGGGCCATGCAGTGCTAGAGATTGAGTCTGGGCCCTGCATAAGCTCAGGATTGAGTCCTGAAGTCATCTTTCTAACCCAATTACAAAAAAAGTTTTGTGTATCCTAAAGATGTTTTGCATTTGTTTTTGGTCCACGCCCAGTGGTACTCTGGGTATACTCCCGACTTGGTGTTAAAAGGGATCCTTCCTACCAGGCTCGTGGGACCGTATGGGGAGCTGGGGATTGAACCTAGATCAGCCACATGCAAAACAAATATCCAATCCACTGTACTATCACTCCCACCCCAAGAGGTTTTGAAATATGGATAAATCCTAGAGCCTGATTCAGGGTTGTTCTTAGGAGATTTAGGCAGGAAGTGGAGATTAGGCATAGTTTAAAAATTATTACGTATTTAAATTTTACAATAAACAGCACTGGAGAAGGTAGTTCATAATCATGAGGGCCATAATCACTGCTAAAGTGACTCATGGTTCCTAAGCACTACCAGGCCCATAAAGTACCAGGTAGCTGTGTAGGAGCACCAAAATGTCAGACCAACAATTGCTGAAAGTGCCCCCCAATAAAAAAACATATATATACACACATACATTCATAAACAATTCAATACAAGACAGTTGATGGGGCTGGAGTAGTAGTACAGAGGGTAGGGCATTTGCCTTGCATGCAGCTGACCTGGGTTCAATTCTGTGACATCTAGTACAGTTCCCCGAGCACCCCGAGGAGTAATTCCTGAGTGTGGGGTGTGACCCAAAAGCCTAGCTAAAATCAAAATAAATTTGAAAAACACCAAAAAGCCAATACAGTTGATCAGGGAATGGCTCAAGCTTCACTTTCACTACCCATTTCTTCTTTTGCTTCAAAGGAAACTATACTGTGAAATTGACACATATCATTGCCCCGAAGCTTTAATGCTAATTTAGCTCTATGTTTATATATTAACAGCATGCACTCTTATTTAAGAATTTCCATTAATAGTTGAAGCAGGAATGTCCTGTCAGGTTGGAGGCGCAGAGATGAGACACCAGGAACACGATGTATAACCATTAATATTTTTAATGATCACCAGTCGGAGGGGCAGCAGTTCTCATCATGGCAGCTGACTAACCGCAGCTAACTGACTTTAGCTGACTAACCTGAGCTCGCTGACCTGAGCTCACTCACTTGGACTAACTCATTTTACTCACTGACTTGAGCTGACTGACTGACTGACCACCTCCACACAGACCCCAACTCCCTTATCCCTCGTCTCAAAGGGCAATACAGCTTAAAGTTCGTATGGTTTGCAATACAAAGAAAGTTCACATTCATTGAATAGAACTTAGGAATAATAGGAAGGAGACAACCAGGAACCAAAAACCTGCAGGGGGTGCTATCTAGGTAAGATGAGATGAACAAAAGAACGCATTACAGTTGCTAATGCAGTCTTCCTGGACTAGCCCATGATGGCAAGGACATGTCAGACAGAAGAACAAGAAAAACCTGTTTTCTGCCTAACTTTAAGCATCGTCCATTAGACTCCATCTTGGGCTAGTTATAGCCAACAGGGAAATGTGCAGAGAAATGACCTAGGATAGCCTTGTCTGGGTATACCTGCAGCATTGATTAACAGTCTCACTAGGGATTTCTACATACTAACTCTATTGGGAGACAGTCTGCCGGAAGTCCCTGTGCATCTGTTAACAGGCAGTATCCATCAGACCTTCCTTCGCATATCCTTAGATCTACCTTCTGCCAACATATAGTATCATGTAGGAGATACTTATTTGGCAAACTATTTATTATATTCAATACTTTAAAAGTCATGTTTCCTTAATTTGCTCTATTAACCATTTGACTACTAGTAAATGTTTTTCATTACACTACTGTAATATACATTATATACACAACAAGCCAGACAACCCCCCCACTCCATGTGGGCCGCCATTTTCCACATCCGGACTTCCCTCTCGTCAGAACTCCACCCAGCAGAGCAGACTATTACAGCCCGTCTCCGCACAGCCGCAAGCGGCTGCATGGTTCATCAATAAATGCTTTATTTAGAGGTGACTACAAGAGTATGCCACCTGCATGGCAAACCTGGCAAGCTGCTCGTGTCGTATTTGATATGCCAAATGCCAGTAAATTTATATTAGGTCATTCCCATGACCTAATATAATGGTTTGAGGCTCTTTATGTTCCTGGAGCAAGCAGTGCCTTTGGGTTCTACTAGCATGAGACAGGACATATGGAGATGTTACTGGTGCCCGCTCTAGCAAATAGATGATGAACAGGAAGATAGTGATAGTGAATATACATCTATATCCATATATATTGTGTTCACAATCCAGATCACAGACCAGATATATTTTTAATTTATTAGAAAGTAACAAGTAGGTCTCTAAATGATTAGTAGTATATTTATATTCTCACCTGTAGTGTGTATGAATTGCCATTTCCCTTCATACTTTCCCCAAACTGTAAAAAAAAGTTTTAGCAACCAAAGTGATAAACAATGACATGACACACGCAGTTCTCTGACTACAGTATTATTACACATATTTTTACATGTTCATTGACTATTCTGAAGTCCTTTTATGGAAACTGTTTGTTCAGGCATGTCCACTTTTCTAATTGGCTGTTTGATTTTTTGAATTGATTTGCACTAATTTATCAGATGGCAAAGAAATAAAAAATAAGTCAGTATCATTAGTTGAATACAAAGCAACACCACAGTGAAATAACCGATATACTGTAACATTTGTTAGAACTGCCCTAAAAATGGAAAATACTAATTTTGGCAAGAATAGGAGCAAAAAAGAGACATTCACACATTTGTAGTGTTACTGAAAATGACACAATCTCTCTCTGTAAAGAGTTTAGTACCTTCTTACGACGTTAAATATATATTGAACATTAGACCCAAAAAGTCCTATGGCATTTTACCTGTGCCATAGGTATGTGTATGCAAAAAATCCAGCACACGTTTTTAAAAAGAGGGGCCGGAGCGATAGCCCAGCAGGTAGGGCATTTGCCTTGCATGCGGCGGCCTCTGCCGGTCCGGGGTTCAATCCCCGGCACCCCATATGGTCCCCTGAGCACCGCCAGGAGTAATTCCTGAGTGCAGAGCCAGGAGTAACCCCTGAGCATTGCTGGGTGTGACCTAAAAAAAAAAAAAGAAAAAAAAAGAAATATCACATGGTAATCCCTAAATAGAAGGAGAAGAAAGAGGAAGGAGGAGGGAGGAGGGGGAGAAAGGCGTAGAGGGTGAAAGTGGGGGTGGAGGAGGAAGAGGAGGAGGAGGAGAAGGAAAAGGAGGGGGAAGAGGGAGGAAGAGGAGAAAGAGAAGTAGGTGGAGGAGAAGGGAGGAGGAGGAGAAGGAGAAAAGAGGAGAAGGAGGAGAAAGAGGAGGAGGAGAAGGAGGAGGAGAAGGAGGAGAATGAGGAGGAGAAGGAGGAGGAAGAGGAGGAAAAGGAGAAGGAGGAGAAGGAGAAGGAGAACAAGGAAAAGGAGAAGGAGGAGGAGAAGGAGGAGAAGGAGAGGGAGAGGAAGAAGGAGAAGGAGCAGCAGCAGCAGCCGCCTGGCCAGGGGTGGGGAGGAATCTCGGGCCATCGCTGTAGGCCGGGGTGCGCTGGTGGGGGGGAATATTACATGACCGAAACCCAATTGGGGAACAGCTTTGTGACCGTATTATCTCACAGTGGCATAACAAAATTTAAAAAAGAATAAAAAAGAAGTATCATATTCATAACAATCTGAAATGGAAACATCCAAACTGGAAAAGTCAATAAACAAACTGATATATTCATATAATAGAATAGTAAGAAACAAAGATTACACAAATAAGGAACTACAAGGTTGATCTCAATTTTTTTTTTATTCTAGGTGAAAGTCAGATTTAAAAGACCATATGTACATATGAATTCATTTGAATGACATTTCTGAGGAAACTAGAACTTAGTTACAAGTGTTAAAGTTTAGGGCGGGGCAAAAAAAAAAAACAAGTGTTAAAAAGTTTATGTTACCAATGTACCGAATTCCTATATTCCACCAAAAGACCCATGAGCCTCTGCTACTGTCCATATGTAACTTTTTTTTTTTTTGCTTTTTTGGGTCACACCCAGCAATGCTCAGGGGTTTCTCCTGGCTCTGCACTCAGGAATTACTCCTGGCGGTGCTTGGGGGATCATATGGGATGCCAGGGATCAAATCCGGGCCGGCATGGGCCGCCACGGCAAGGCAAACACCCTACCCGCTGGGCTTTCCCTCCGGCCGTATGTAACTTCTGGCCCAATCTTTACCCCCCTCCTCCTTCCTCCACTGTTCAGCGACTGATAGCTATGTTTTGGTGCATAGTTACTGCACTTATAACCTCCATCCTGGATGCTTTTCAACATACTTGTTAATTGATTCTTGGAAACTGCTGGAAAATTTTGAACTGTGGGACTGTGACTATGACCTACTAGTGTAGAGGTGGGGGTTGCATCTTTTTTAGTGACAGTCCTGGAAGACAGTTGTGCCCATCATTCATGGCGGCCTCTAGTGCTCTAGCCGAAACCGGCAAAAATTAAGTGGTATTGAGGGTCACATGTCTCCCCAAATTTAGATTTATTATCTAGCGCTGTAGAGAAAATGTTTACTCTTTTATTAGCAATCTCATCAATTTCATATGTTACAATTAGTAATTTAAAATATAGAATTAATATTTGTTAACATTTAAACTTGTCTTTGTTTTTTAAAAAAATTTATTATACCACCATGAGATATACAGTTCCAAAGATGTTCATGTTTGGGTTTCAGTCATATAGTGTTCCAGCACCCATCCCTCTACCAGTGCTCATTCCCCCCACCAATGTCCCTGATTCCCTCCCCTCCCTCTATGGCAGGCACTCTGTCTCCCTCTCTCTCTCTCTCTTTCTCTCTCTCTCCCTCTTCCTTCTCTTACACATTGTGGCTTGCAATACATACACTTAGAGGTTATCATGTGTATTCCTTTGCCTATATTCAATGCTCATAAACTTGTGTTTTATGCATGTGCCTATACACAGGTAAATAATACTGGTGGAATGTGGGAAGTGATAAATACTTAACAAAAAGTTAAAGATGTGAGCAGTGATAGATGGTTGACGAAAGTTAAAGATGATCTACGGTCACTTTTCATTGACAGCCTTTCTCTCTCCATGTGTATCTACAATCACCTAGAAATAAAAATTGAATTAAAAGAATAATATTTTTCCACAAGAAAGAAGAGGCTTCTCACATTCTGCAAATGCATTATTTTTATTTGAGAACAATCTCAAGGCAGTGCCCTTTTGGGAAAGGCATCTCTCATCATCATGTACATCGAGATCACCCATTAATCCCAGCAAAATACAAAAATACACGCATCAGTGACTTCCATACAATAAATACATAATCATGCATCCCACAATAAAAGGCACAAAAACTGGTCACTTAGTAGTCATAAAAATTACTAGCTACATTAACAAAGCCACCCGAATTATCTGTATAAGGAACTGTAACAATATATTCCAAAGGTGAAAACACATAAAACATCTTTAAAATAGTATGCAATAAATATCTCAATTGTTATATATATATATATATTTAAAAATTATGCCATTGTAAACAGCATGTAAACAAACAAAACTCACGTTTTAACATTATTAAAAGTAATTAGAGCCAAAGTTATAACCTCTGCTCTGTCAAGGTATATTTCACTGGCAAATGTGCTAAAGCAGTTAAAAAAGTTTCACTCTTTTCTGCAGCAAACAGAGCCCACTGTGTAATAAATAGATAGACATGGTCTGCATCTTCAGAAACAAGTGCAAGTTTTAAGACAGATGATCAAAATGTAGGAACTTCATCTTTTGCAATGGAAGGGGCAAAAGGACTATATTGTTGTTTTCAAGTGATATGAAACAGGATGCCAATAATTGCTGATTATTTTTATCGAAAGTTAAAAAGAGAATGTGCTGAAAATTAAGCTTCTTTCTCTCAGTATGTGAACAAAGTAATTAAGTCTTATCAAGTTAAGAATTTCTTTCTTTTACAGAACATAGAAAGGGTAAATATTTTATACTAATGAGAGGCAGTAAATTTAAAATAAGCTTATCAGAGTATAAATATACACAAGGATAGTTTCTGTCCATACTTACTAACAATAAAGGCAGTCTTTTCCTTCTCATAAAGGAACCCTATTGCCTACTCACAAATATTCAGAGAAGTGGATTTTTTTAAATTCAAATACTTGTTTCATCTTAAAGCAGTGCATCATGGGACGCAAATACTACAGGTATATTTCTATAAATGCTTTAGGTAGGCAACCTGTTAACTCATATTTCTCCCTAATGTCCATTAAAAATAATAGAGGTGGACACATTAGTGATAATTTCAGATGGAGCCTTTAAAGTACATATACTAGAAAGCACTGATTTGTAACTCCCCCACCCACTGTATATTCCTCATATATTTGGGTATGTGAGTCTTTAGTAGAGATAGATGCTTTCCTAAAATGGATTTGAATAACAGTCTCCTGAATCACACATTAGCACCTAGGATTGTGGAAATAGGAGTTCTACAGGACTAATCAAAGGTCAATCTTGATAAATGGTGGTCAAAAATTAACGGTGGCTGATCTGAAAATACAAAACCATGCACATAAAAATTATTTATTTATGACAGAATTTTTTTAATGGAAGGAACAACTACTTCAAAAAACTAACCTGAAAAATACTTGGGTTTAAAAGAGGTGTCTTTCCAAATTCTTAAGCAGACTGTAGAAAAATAGGTAAGAAAACAATCTTGAACTCGACCAGACATGAGCTATGTCTTACTTTGTTTGAATCCCAAGAATCTAATCTATTACCAGTATAAAGGAGATAGAAAAATGTTTATTTGAAGAGAACATTTGATTAAATTACACATATGGACTATTATTTAGAAATTATTAACCTTAAAGAGTTTTGGGGATAACATTTATCATGATCTGGAGACAAGGTAGAAAGATTTTATAGAATTAAAAAGAAAAACAGACCCTTAAGTCACGTTTTTTTAGTCATTATGCTCTATAATGGGTGATAGCTATTTGTGGCAAACAGCCATTCTTCCTATTGGCTCTTTGTATCATAAAAAGTGAAATAAAAAGTGAAATAATCACTACAAATGGTCTGAAATCACCTGTATGTCAGATCATGGTGGGAAGAAAACGCTAGAAAAATAACTGTACTCATAACTATATTAAGTCATTCTGGAATCATTGGGCGATCAATCATTACTGAAACAATTTATTCTGTCATAAAGACCAAAGAAAATGGCATGCTGTCAAGTTAATATTCATCCTTTGTGTGTATTTTGGTTTTGGGTTCAAAGCTGGATGTGCTCAGGGCTAACTCTTGACTGTCTGCTCAGGGATAATTCCCGGAGGTGCTTGGGGGACCATACACAGGGCTGGGTAGCGAACAAGAGTTAGCTGCTTCCACAGCAAGCACCTTGCCCACACTACTCTCTCTCCATCCTCCTTAGCATCTATCTTTTGTGGTTTATAAACTCCTATAATTAAATACTTTTAGAAAGGGAGCTGAAACAGGAGCCCTACATTATAGTATACTATAATAAATACTAGATGCAACAATGGAAGGATAAGATAGTGACTGAATTAAAATGTCAGTTAAGGGGCCGGGCGATAGTCCAGTGGGTAGAGCATTTGCCTTGCGCGGCCGGCCCGTGCCGGCCCGGTTTGATCCCCGGCATCCCATATGATCCCGAACACCGCCAGGAGTAAGAAGCAAAATGTCAGTTAAAAATAAAGTCAATACTCATATATAATTAGTTTTACTAATTTTTTTTTTTTTTGCTTTTTGGGTCACACCCGGCGCGCTCAGGGTTACTCCTGGCTCTGCACTCAGGAATTACTCCTGGCAGTGCTCAGGGGACCATATGGGATGCCAGGGATCGAACCCAGGCCGGCACAGGCCGGCAGCGTGCAAAACGCCCTACCCGCTGGGCTATCGCTCCGGCCCCAGTTTTACTAATTTTTGGCTATGTTATTTAACTGAGTTTTCTTTAGCCATACTCATATCTCTGTTGGGTTAATAATAAAAAATAGTTGCTAGCTTCTCAGGAAAGTTTTCAGGTACTTGCAACAGAGAAATTAGGAAATGTCATTCCACAGGCAAAGAATGTAGGCAGCCATCCATGCTTGGAATCAAAATATAAGGAAACCATTCCAAATTTACTTAAAACAATGACTAAGTGGCGTCATAGGGTAAGTAAGGAAGTTCTGTGTTCTGTTTTATTAGTCATTGATTTTAAAAAGACAGTTTCCTCTTTAGGAGAGTTAATCTAAGAAGCCTTGAAGACACTAATTGACTTGTAGATTTACATACTTATCATTCACTGATAGAAATGTTTGAGATTAATGGGGCGGGAGCGATAGCCCAGCGGTTGGGCGTTTGCCTTGCACAAGACCCGGCCTGTGCCGGCCTGGGTTCGATCCCGGCATCCCATATGGTCCCCCGAGCACCGCCAGGAGTAATTCCTGAGTGCAGAGCCAGGAGAAACCCCTGAGCATTGCCGGGTGTGACCCAAAAAAGCAAAAAAAAAAAAAAAAAAAAAAAGAAATGTTTGAGATTAATATAAAAAACTAATATAATTTTTTGAAAATTGTAGGAATGAATTTTTAGCATATCCTAAAATGAGTAATATGAACTTGTAGTACATAAATGAAGGAATTATGTTACTTCAGATAATTATTAATTATGTTACAGATAATTATTAATTATCTGTTCTAGATAGTTCTAATGTACTTCACTCTCCTTTTTAAACGGAACACTTAAGTATATTAATTTTTACTTCTAATTTTCATGCTATAGTCTGTAGAGCCTTTTAAATCAATGACTAATAAGTGATAGCAGGAAAGAAATGGTACACTTAGGTATGATCCTGACTCATAGAGCTCCTTTTGTAAGAAATCTCACTGTATCATTAATACTGTGCCAGCTCTTATTAGGCCACTAAACACCAGGACAAAAAAGCTTCTAGGACAAATGCAGTGAAGTCAGAGCACAAGCAGTTATGAAACCCAGTGACTCTAACCTTAGTCCCATATATTAAATCTCAGAATTCAGATATTTGGAATGTACACTTTTAAGAATTTTTTTGTTTTAATGGAAATCAATCATTGCTGACACATTAGAAGGCTTAGTAAATTCATGGATATTTCTGATCCAGTTATCAGGTATGAAAATTGCTAATTCCATGTGATTAGTCCTACCTGTATTAAGCAGAGAAAGCAGACATTTTCCTCATATAATAAACACAAATGATTATGTCTCTCAAACAATTTACTCAGTGAAATTTCAATAGTGGAGTAGGCTCCCTAAATTAATTGCTATGTGCATAAGACACAGTTTCAAACTTCATCAGGGGACCACTTTTGCTCTTACGACTTGTGGCTACTATCCAATAACACTTGTATTCTGAGTTTCTACACTATAAGGTAAGAGAGGTCTATGCTCAAACTATTTGCTTCCAAGTTATTCCAAAATTATCAACTCATAATACTTTTCCCAAGTTTCTAATATAGTTTTACTTTCCTTTCTTTTAATACTGCTTATCTAAAAATAGTGTCTTTAAAATTGCAGTAAATTATTTTAATGTAATTTCCTTCTATACTCCTTAATAGTGTACCATCTACTGCTTACAATGTAAATAAAACAGTTTAATGTAGGGCTTGTCGCAGTGATTTCTTTGGAATACCACACAGACACACCTTAACTAATTTTTTCTTCTTCAAAAACATGAGTTTATTCTGTGTGGTTTGTTTTGATAGTTCATTTAAATTCTCCAGTTTTCCACACACTAAATAGGAAATATATATATATTTTCAAATAATAAAAACCCAAATTCAAAATCGCATTGACTCAATTAACAGAAACAACAAAAAGCAAATTATTAGCCATAAAATTTCTATTTGTAAAGTAACCCCAAATCAAAAGCAAGCCAAACTGTTAAGATTATACTCCCTAAGAGCCACGATCTAGTGCTAGAGGTATGTGATTTGAGTGGATGGTCGGGGGGGTCTGAAATTCTTCATGTTCCTCTGAAGTTCATGCTGGCAGTATCATAATCACAGACCAATTTCATAAGAATAGGAAATTTACCACAGAAAAGACATTCTGACTTAAAGTGAAACAGATAATGGTGAACTGCAGCAAAATTAGCTCATTTTGGTGATTTCCTTTTAGCTTTCCCCTATATTTAAACATTAAACCTCCCTTTAAAAAAAAAGGAGCTCTTTTAATATTACTATGGTGGTAAAGAATAATTTTTTTTTTGTAAAAAAGCTGGGCATCTGTTTGACAGAAATGAGTACTTCAAGTATGTTAAGTAACAGTTAACAGAGTTATTACACTCTAAGCAAGAGCAGTAACAAAGAAAAGGACTAGAATATGCATTATGTATACATATTAATTTTTACAACATAATAAATAAATGCACTGATTTATACAACCTGCGAAACCTTCTACTTATGATTCTAAGTAATACTGATGATCATGACTCTGCTGTTATCAGCAAAGCCTCAGAGATTCCAAGGTAAAATTCTTGTCCCAAAAGCCGCAAAATATACAAAGCTGGTCTGTTACTAATATTTTGTCTGCCAAAAGTTCCTGCAATCTTAGACACATCTTGGCAGTTTGAATAGCCAGCATGATAATTATGTTGGTATAAAAAGTTACGAAAAAATGTAATATGAAAATTAATAAACCCAGTAAAAGGTGAAAGCTGTTGTATAAATAGACATTTTAACATAAAAATGAGACTTTTTAGCTCACTTAAGAGGAAGAAAAAATTCAATACAACTTATTTGAAGATTTAAAAATAATTATCATTATTTCCCAGCTCTAAATAAATATATTACTCCAATTTATTAATCATCTTCAACATACAACATATAACTCACAAAACTGGGAATGTGACAATACCCAAACCTTTCACAGCACTAGTGATCAGTTGCCAGAACTGTAAGAAATCTTTAGCTACATATGAGCTTAATACTTAGAATTTAGCAATAGATATGGCTAAGCTGTGATAAACAGTGCAATAAAATGGTAAAGACCACAAAATATATCCTTTTTCCCTTTTTAGCTTGCATATCTAACTGCATTATCCTATTTTAATGGCATTATCACCTGGAGTATGAATCTTTTACTTTAGTGCATTTAAAATATATCTAAACTTTTTTTCATTTGGTTAATCTGCTCTTGAAACGCAGTTCCTATGAAATACACAGAGTAGTCATAAATTCCTATACAATGAATAACTTGTAGCTAAAATGAACTATTTTATGTGTAGGCTTTTTTTTTCTTTTATAATTGAGTCGTGGTTTGGTTTCTATTTTTCCAACTAAAACTTGGAAGGACATTAAAATGAAGAGATGATATAAATATATGTAAAGAGAATACCTTAGTTACATCAAAGCCATCTGCTCATCTACATTAGTTACATGCGGCTTATCTTACACATTATTACTGAATTGAATGCAGTCTAAGTTATTCATTTCTTTTCCTGAAAATTAAAAGTATACAAATAGGTACAGTCCAGCTGTCTTTTATCTCTCTTTAATCTGAAATGATAAGCCTTAATATTTTTTCCTCTGGCAGAAATGCCTCTAGTTAAAACTCTAGAAAACAAATAAGGAGAAAACAATAATATACATAAAACTAATGCTTTGCACATTACAAAAACCAATAATCATCGCCCTTTAAAGAATTTGGTAGCTTCTCTAAGAAGGCATCCTATTGCAAAGGCATCATGTTACCTATGTGACACGAGTTACTATACAGAAGTCTCTAGGGACATGCCCTAAAAAAGAGACAAAGTCCCAGGCCCTTGGCATGGGACAATAAGAGAGAGGAGGAGGAAGTGTGCAGGCTGGCACTGTGGGCACCCTCTCACCCACGGAGGCTACTCCACTGACCAAGTTTCACTTCTCACTCTCCTTTTGTGCTGATCTAAAAATCTCAGAGTTACCAATCTGTCACGTGTGTTATACAACTCTAAACTTAACTCTTTTTCTCAAATTGCAGCAGAAAATTAATGAAGGTTGAGTTCATTTTGGGGAGAGATGGAGGATAGATATTAAATGCTGAGGTTGGAGGTGCAATGTTTTTATAGCTTAATGAAAAGCTGTATCTTAAAAGAATTCACATACGTATAATGTGAAGTCTCCTATACTGTTACCCAATTGAAGATAACAGATTGTTTAGATCAGTGGTATCATGTTGATATGTTTCTGCTAGAATTTTTCTCAGTTACAGGTTTTTATTAATTTTCTATTCTCACATCTTTGCTAAAATATGAACACCTATGGTGCATACTCTTTTTTTTTCTTTTTTTGAGCCACACCTGGCGATGCTCAGGGGTTACTCCTGGCTCTGAACTCAGGAATTACTCCTGGCTGTGCTCGGGGGACCATATGGGATGCTGGGGATCGAACCGGCCGGCAGAGGCCGGCCGCGTGCAAGGCAAACGCCCTACCCGCTGGGCTATCGCTCCGGCCCCTATGGTGCATACTCTTTATTCGTAAAAATAACCTCAAGGTAGCAATGGTTTGGTAAATTATATCGGTAATTTTTAAATGAAGTTGTTATGGTGAAATGTTATATAAGAAAATAATTTATACATTGGGAAGCAGGTACTGTTTTACATAATTGCTATCTGAGAAAGATAAATTAGCATGTTAAGAACATGTAAGTTGAGCAAACATGCATTTTTTGAGAGCTCTAATGACATTAACTTCAGCTGTAATCATCTGTTGCCTTTTCCTAATGCTTAATGATTCAATTAATACGTGTGTGCTGCTATAAGTCTTCAAGCATGAACTATGTCAACAGGATAATCTATTGATAAGAGAAAGTGAAAATGTATAAGTTGTTGGATACTGGCCCAATCTTTACTGATCTTAGTACATATTCTTCTGAAATGTTCCCTGAGATTTAAGTTGTGAACAAAATAGAATGTCCTATGGCAACAAATCAAGAAAACTGATTGTCAGTATCTGGATGTGGAGAAAAAGACTTGTGAGAGGCCAGTTGTGTGGGTTCACACATCTCCTGTGTTCATTTCTCCTTCACTACCAAAGTAAAGCCACTAGAAGGTGGGGAGCAGCTTGAATTAGACGAGGAATAGAATTGAGAAAAAAGCACAGCTGAAGAGATGAATGTTCCTACTGGGAGCGGCTGCTAAGTGGATCAGAAACAATGGATAAAGGAGCGAGCTATTCTGATCCTCTGAATACCTGAGATCCCTAATATGTAGGAGGGATTAAACTTTATCTAGCCAGCCAATCAACTGGTCAATATTCTTAAAAGCAAAAATTTGATTTAGTTGTACTGGAGTGGATCCAAGATTCTGCATTTCTGCAAGCTTGGTGGTAATATGGATGTTGCTGGATTAAGTGCCACATTTAGGGTAGTAAAGATCTAGGGCAGAGCTCTCCAGCAGGACTTCTGCATAACTGATCTTTTTAACATTCGTACTGTCCACTCTGATTATCGATCACTTCAAATGCAACTAGAACAGTTGAGAAATGGATTTCCTAACAGCATGAAATCTGCTACAGGTGATGACACCATCAGACAGCACACATCTACTCATTCAGATCACCTCTCCCCAATCTGAGCAAACACATAATTCCTAAAGGGTGCCAATCATCCATTCCTTTAGATTAGCAAATATTCTTCTATAAAATACAAACCATGAAATTAATTTCTTTAAAGTGTTATTGCCTTTCGTAAACCATGGGCAGCTCAATTTTAAAAATCAACCCCAAAGGTTCACAAGTGACCTGAATTCAGATCACATCCTTGCCATGTCCTTTAAAACAGTCAAATCCTTTCCCATATGGGACATGATGGGAAACCAAGCTAGCATTACCATTTTGCCTGTGCATCTCAGTCATGATTCCAAATCTCAAATAAATGCCTTTGTCAAAAACAGTAGGTAAAATGTTTTCTTCCTAACACTAGAGAGCCCATCGTGAGTGTGTTAGGTGGGGAGAGATGAAAGGAGTCATTCTGTCTGACAAATGCTAGGGAAATGAGAGCACTTGTGGCAATGTGACTCTCAGCACCCACCACTGCACAAGGAGCATGGGGCAGTGGAAAGCAGGAAGAGGAAAGGAAGCCAGAGCAGGAGGTGGGAAGGCAACCAAAGAAAAACTCAAACTCTGAATAGTTTCTCAGGCCTGACCTTTCCTTTGTTCTTGAAAAATCAACCCGGAAGTCTCAAGCAGAGTGGGTACAGGCTGGGATTCTCCTCGTATACTCTCAAATTACCCAAATAAATTACTTTATTTGGAGAGGGAAAGTAACAATGACAGCAAGCAGGGCATTGGGGACAGGATGAACTACTCAGCTCTGCTCAGGTGTGGAGCAGGTCTCAAAGGTCTCACGTGCACTCCCCAGAGCTGTGAACAGGTTTATAGAGAAGCACTTTCAAGCTGTCTTGAAAACTGTGATGCTGACCAGGGGCAGCTGGCCAAGAGATATGACTGAAGTTACTTTCATCCTATACATCTTCAAGAAAAATGCTGCCAACTAATGAAAAATGAAAATAGTCATTTTGAAGAATTCCCTCATCCCAAAGCCATTTGCCAATTCTAGTTAAGGATCTCATTCACTCTTAAGATGCTGCCTACGAGGGTAGAGATGAACACCAAATAAAAGCCTCAAATATTTACCCATTTCTCTGAAATTCTGAGCATGGAGCGACTTAAACATCCTTTCTCTAGGCATATGGCATCTCGGGAGAGTGAAAAATCAGAATTATTTTATGTAAAACAATTCTTCAGTTCCTCACCCCAGCCTCCCCACCTTTGCTTTTCTGGTATTGCTAGAAGGGGTCTGAGGTCTTGATGAGATTTCTGAATCTGGTGCTTCCTATTCTGCAGAAAATCAAAGGGCAGGACACCCAGGGCTCCCAAAAAAGAAGGGAAAAGACTTATGACTTCACAGGTGTGGATACAGTTAAAATGATTAAGTGAATAGATTTTTTTATACTTTTAGGATAATTGATATAAATTCCTTTGGAAAATTTGCATTTATTCACAACTTAAGACAGACTTGGCCAGGATGGGTTCACTTATTTTTAAGATATCCACATTTTGTGATTTTCACTTCTAGTCAATTTTCAAGTGAAAAGAATAGTGTCGAATATTAAAACAATTTAGATTATATGCCCGACAATAGTTCATTTTAGAGGTTCTTCCATTAATGCTTCTTTTGACACACTGTTAAATAAGTGTCTAGAAATGCAGATGAGAAATATCTCAAGTATATGCATGTAAGTGTAATTAAACATACAAGTATATATGTGTTTATACAAGTATGTGAACATGTATATATGGGTATATATGTATTCTATTAAGCTAAATAAACCTAGATGACTACTTTATAAAAATTGACACCATCAGATCAATACCCTGCTTACTCCTCTAATAGAGAACACTTAAAAACATTATAATTAAGTTTTTGGTATATAGTATCTTAAGAGAGCTTAATGTTTAAGGACATTTTTGGCTACTTTTGACACGTATGCCTTTGGTTTTCAAAGATTTGAACCACTGTGATGTTGATTCTTGATAAGTTACACTTAAATATTAGTGGTTTAGGAAAAACAAAATAGTAGCTATGTCATAGGATATAAGAATTAAATAAGATAAATACTATAAGGCGTTAAGAAATAAAGTTTGTTTTGTTGAAAAGTTCATGTTAGGTGTCAACTTAGCTACTTAGGATGAATCTGGGTGACTAGTCTGTATACAAATTGCAGATGAGTCTTTTAGGAAAATTCCTAAATGTAAACAGTCTACTAAATTATAACTGCAAAGCGGAATTCAATAATTACCATAGTACAAAGATACATCAGAACAAAATAACAAATTTTTTGGAGAACTAGAATAGATTTGTTAGACAACAGAATATGTAATTTATGATGATATTCAAATGATTTTTCAATGTTCACACCTACTATTTATGATAGGTTGAAATAAAATAGACTTGAATATAATGTAGGTCATTTTTGATTATGGCACAGACACACATTCACAGGTTCTTGGACACAGAATATGCAATATTCTACATCAAAGAACAGAAAAGTGCCTTTAGTCAACAAAAAGGTAGTCAGGTAATAATAAATTAAATTCCATTAAAATTGACATTAAAACTGTTACAATATTAGATGTGACATGCAAGAGAAAGACAATTCAGGCAAGAACATCGTGCATTAAGATTTGCATTCATTCATTTGAGGGGCAGTTAACCAGTATTTGAGAAATAATAACCATATCTGGTCATTGAACAATAAGAATTTGGGGAAGATACTAATCTAACAAAGCACAATTTCTATTTTAGTCTTGTAACCAGTAATTTTAAGGAAGAATCCAATGTCTCCAATGATGAAACATAAGACATTTTAGCTGCACATTGTTATACAGTGGCACAGTAAGAACATTTCACAACCAGATTCAATGAAAGTAAAAATTTAGCATTTCTATTTTTTAAATGGGGCAATTGTCACAGATTCCTTCTAACTTTTTACTAATATATGTTAATTTTGCACAAGAAAAATGGCTTTATGGAATGTAGTTTTTTTGGCACAAAAAATGTTTCCTAATAGCTCAAATAAAAAAAAATTAATCAAAGTAAGTATCAAGCCATAGAGGTGCATTAAGTGGTGCTTACTGATCTAGGCAGAAAACTATAAGAACACTCATTGCTTCCAAGAACTTTGTATTATGGAGCAACTTCTTCTCTTCCAAGGAATAGCACCAATGTGGTTACACCTCAGATTGAGGAGAACTCCTTCCAAGCTCTTTAATTCCCTGGAGAATTCGCTTCATATGACCGACCTTCGGTATCCCCAGATCCTTAAAGAAAAATAAAAGAAGAAAAGAAAACAATAGAAATGGAAAAGGGAGAAAGAATGAGAGATATAATTTTACTGATAAAAGTGTATTCAATATTTAACCTTCAAGTACTGCAATTAGCCCCCTCAGTTCACTGATTTTAGTTTATATTTTATGATTCATAAAGCAAAAGCTAGAAAAACAGTGTATAAAATGATCTCTCATAGAAAAATTACCATCTGGTTAAAGAAAAAAAAATCACATCCCATACAAACTGTTAAATGTAACATTTTCATAAGCTGAAGAGAATAGCAGTTTCTTTCTCCATTGTAAGCAGTAGTGTTTGGGGGATCACTGAGAAAAAATGGCATGGGACACTAGGGCATTCAGAACCATAAAGCAACTCTACGTTTCTTCACTAAAACCAGCTCAAGAGGGAGGATATCCTAAATATACTCCAAAAGTACAGGAACAAAATTTGGAAAGTAAACACATTCGCGGTTTTTTATTTGAGCAGAATATTTAAATAGCTTTTATACCTTGTAATGTATTATGTGCAAAAAGCTACTTTAGAGGCAAAGTGCCTGCCATAGAGGCAGGCTGGGGAGGGGGAAGGAATTAGGGGACACTGATGGTGGGAAATGTGCACTGGCAGGGGATGGGTGTCGGGACACTGAATGACTAAAACCTAATCATGAACAGTTTTGCAAGTGTTCTTCACAGTGCTATAATACAATTTTTTTTAAGTTACTTTAACTTTGATATCCGTAGGTTGTGTTTTCCTCAGAAGATTTTTGGCTCCATTGCCTCAAAACTCTTCATATTTTAAAGAACTGTATTCTTATAAAAATTATGAATGGAGTATCTGACTTTCAGAAAAGAATGGTGATTGCGGTAAGGAAGCACAGAGTTGGCACTTAGAAAATGCAAATATTTACTGCAGATCTGAATGAATTCCATCCAGGATAGTCAGACTAGTTACTGTCTGAAAAACCAAACAGGCTGAGAGAGCACCCCCTATTCTTTAAGTATATAAACTAATCATACTTTATTTATAATATCATAGTTTATTATACTTTAAGTATAATAAACTAATCGGTTTATTGATATGTAAAATCAATCACTTTTTTTTACATAACCAGGGCTGAAATATTAAAAAATTCATCAAAAGATGATTTTAAAACAACCTAGAAGCAGGATTCTAAAGTAGGATTATAATAGTATTTGTAATTTCAGGATTATTATTCTAATATTCATCCTATTTTGTAAAGTAACAATATCATATCAATTACTCTTAAAGGAAACAGATCAAACTATTTAAAATTCCTCCTTCCATTTCTCCCAAGCCCCTGCCCTCTCACCTTTCTTTATGAGTCCCTGGATTCTACTGTAGAAATGCTACTGATGATTTTGAATTCTTATGAAAAATACTCTTCCGAGATGCTAAACTCTTTTCAAGCTTGAGATCATGTTTGTAATATTTACTGATTTTCAAATTATTTTAAATTATTTCAGATTATTTCCTCACGTGGTCAGAACATCCACAATCTAAGATGAACTATCATCCTCACCTAAGTTGTGTGCTAAAACAGAAAATCTAAAATAAGTTAGATCCTACGAAAATACCAGCGTCTGCAATCTAAACCAAGAATGTCAATACACAGTTCCATTTAGCTGGATGGATTTGAGTATATAAATATTTTTGGTGTTTTGTGATTACATAGCTATATGATTAAGACATATTTAACATTAAATACTCTTTTAGGCCATATACGTCAAGAATAAAAGCAACTTTGGGAGAGGTGAGTCTGTCTACTCAGAACTAGCACTATGGTATAATTATATATATATGCTTTCCATACAGTTACAGTAACTGAACTGTATTTTCTTTAGTTTGAGTTCAGGAACATCCTCAAGGAATTGGTCTGTGATGAATGCCATGACAATGGTGATATAATTTTTAACTTATTTTTATCTGAAGCTTCATTACTGGCTATTTTGAGGGGATGAATCAGGCCTAGTTTAGCAGAAGTATGCTTTGGAGTATAGTTAACTAACTTTCAAATAGAAAACAAAAACACAACAGCCACATACACAATTACTATCTTTACTATTTTCTTGCTTATCTCTCTCACTCTCTCTCTCTCTCTTACTGTGTCTTCCAGGAGGAAGAATTAATCAGTTTATTTGTTTTATCAGAGCAGATTAAAACAGGTTACCTTTTCCACTTTCTGACTACCACACAGTCATCTTTAGGTGTTTGGGCGGTAAGGAGTAACACTGGAGCCAAGATCTGAACAGAATTTAGCCAGGTAAGGTAGGGAGAGAGGGACATACTAGGAGTAAGCACGTCTAGTGTTTTATTCTGGTAGGAATGAGAGGACAGTGACAGGTTTTAAGCAGCAAATTGGAGTCACCCAGTGTAAACTACCCCTCTTGTGGCAATGTGGATAATGAATTGTAGATTACTGTGAAAAGCCAGGTAGAATGCTCATGAACCTGCATAGGTTAGCAGTGACAACAGAATGGAGGATGTGGAAAGGATAAAGCAAATGGATGCAGATCAGAATCATGTGACATGGTGATGGGCTCCATTAGTTAGGGTGTGAGAGATCCGGGGAGAGCATGGTGCTAAGTATGACCTTGGGGGGTTCCTGGCTTGGACACCTGCAAGGAGCGGGGTGATCTTCACAAAGAAGAAGGGAAGAATGCAAGTGGGTGAGAAACTGAAATATCAGTTTTGGACATGTTACCAGTGACAAGCTTCAGCAACAACCAAGTATCAAATAGAGTTGGTGACATAATCCTATAGCTGACAAATGAGATCTGGGCTGAAGTTGTAAACTTGTGAATGACTGGCTTATCTCATGGGGTGTACACAGTACCGGGGGATGGATAGCATTACTTAGGGAGCAGGGAAATGTTTCTGTTTAGAGACCTGATTCTGCTCCTTCTGAGGCCACAACACTGAGGACAAGGTAAGCCGGTTCTCTAGTTTCACAGGTTTGTAGTATACAAGGTCCTCTGTTCTGTACTGTTATTTTCCTTTTCTCATTCCCTGCACACCCTGTTTTAGAACCAAGAGTTTAAAAAGGACTATGTCAGTACAGATGTCTAAGACAAATCTTTAAGGAAGAAAATATCATTTATATCAAATGTTTTTATAAAAAAGAAGTTCAATGAAAGCTAAGTAGAAAACTGACTCGAAAAATTTTAGCCATCTTCTTGCGCGCCTTCTCCCAGCCACTCTGTATCTCTGTATCTGAGTCTGGAGGGAACATGTTCTACTTCTGAGACTAAATATAACCTCAGCTAGCTTTTAGAGATCTTACTTTGAGCATATGAGTGCACTTTTTCATTCTGTAAATATATGCTTCACTCATTGTGTGTATGTCTTTGCGCCACACATGCACACAAGCATGTCTTTTTAATGTATTGTCTTTTTCTTAATGTTGAAGGCATTTTTTTTCTTTGAATAAGATGCAAGCTTTGTGAAGCTATCACCTAGCAAGGCTAACATAATATAAATTTTGGTAGTTAATAAATATTACTGCATGCCAAGAATATTAGAAATGATCAAAAAATGGGATTTGTGAGCATGTGTACATGCACATCGCTTTTATTTTACTTATTTATTTAGGCTTTCTGGGTCATACCCAGCGATGCTCAGGAGTAACTCTTGCCTCTGCTCTCAGGTCTTACATCTGGCAGTGCTGGAGGACCATATGGGATACCAGGGATCAAATGTGGGTCAGCTGCGTGCAAGGCAAATGCCCTACCTGCTGTGCTATCATTCCAGCCCCTCGTGTCAAGGCTTGACGTCAACCTTTGCTTTATGAATTCTAACATTGTATCTCTGTCTATGATCCGGAGTTAGGGTTCTAAATTTATTATTATTATTTTGGCAAAGAAGTGTTTGGGTATAGCTCTTGATGTAATAAAACTTTCTGACACTGCTTAATAAAGATCTTTACAATAGCAGAATGATAGTGCAGTGGGTCTGGTGTCTCTTTTGCATGCGCCCAATCCACGTTCACACCCCCAGCACTATATACGGTCCTCTGCGCATGTAGGGAGAGACCCCTGAGTGCAGATTCAGAATTAAGCCCTGAACACTGCCAGGTGTGGCCCTGGCACAAAAATGGAATGAAACAAAACAGACATACACAACAAAAGGGGCCAAAGTAGAGTGGACAGGGTACTTGCCTTGCACAATGCAACCTATGTTTGATCCCTGGCACCCCATATGGCCACTCAAACCCTGCCGGAGTAAATCTTGAGCACCACCAGGTGTGGTCCAAAGTTCAAATCAAAACAGAACAAAAGATCTGTACTATACATTAACTAATATCTGTTCAAAGCACACTGCAAATATATTTGAAGATAAGAATCGCAAAAGTTCACAAACAGGGCTGGAGTGACAAAAGCCGGTAGATACTTGCCCTGTACACAGGCAAACAGGGTTCAATTCCTAGCATCTCATATGGTCCCGAGCTTAAGTGATCCCTGAGCCCAGAGCCAGGAATAAGGCATGAACACTGCAGGACATGGTCGCCTTCCACCCCCAACCCCATAATAAAAGGGAAAAAAAGGAAAAATCGTTTATGAATATAGAATTATATATGTCCATTTTATATTTACATATATTTACAAATATTTAAATTATAATTCTATGTATTTTAGAACATGGTTTAGAATCACCCCAACAAATATCGAAAGCTTGCATATTATTTCATATTGGAATTTTGTGTTTTAGTCCACGCCTGATGGTGCTCAGGGCTCACTCCTGTTGCTGTGCTCGGTGATCATTCCTGGTGATGCTCGGATGACCATATGCAGTGCCAGGGACTAGACCCAAATTGGCTGTGTGCAAAGCAAGTGTCCTATCTGCTATATTTTCTTTCTGGTCCTTCAAATTTGGAATTTTAAGATTATAGCACATGTTAAGAAAATATAACACGGCAAGATTCTTTCTTAACACTGGACAGAATAGGGTATTTTAATCATTCCTATGTTATCTAAATAGCACAATAGAATTTCTGCAGCAATGAATTAATTTTCCTTTTCCATTATAAATGAGAGTCTCTGAACTGCTTTCAAGCATATGCAAGGTCATAAACATTCTATTACTAAAAAACAAGACATCTCTTCTCAAGAATAATATGATCTTAACAATAGACCTTGCTGGGACATTTAAATGTATTGGGTCTATCATGCGAACAATGAAAGATCAATTTAGAAAGGCAACAGATTGGCAGGACTCTACGCAGCCACTGGCTAAATTTCTCATTTATTTCCAAATATTAGAAGGGCTTTATTATTGCTATTTAGTTTTTTATTTAATTGGGTCACACCCGGCAATACTCAGGGGTTAAATTAGTTTTTAGTGGTTAACTTTATATTAGATTTTTTTAGTCATTTTCACCTTTCATGCTGATCCAATACAAAGAGCTGATGGAAACATGATCCATTTGGAAATATTAGCACAGGAACAGCCATACCAATGAATGCAAAGAAAAATGACATGCTAAGCACAAGCTGTAACAGTCACAGAGTGATTTGAAAGGAAAATACCACTAATGTTTCTTGATTAAAAAGCACTGAGGAAACTCAGACCACAGGTAATGCACATTAGATGACCGCATGGTTGCATAACAAGCCGAGCTATAAGCATACTACAGGAGAAAAGATTCTGTTTTGCCAGGAAAATTCCAAGAGCAGAGGAGTTGCAACAAAAAAGAAATACCTTAAGATCTCGCCTTTCCAGATGCAAAAGTTCAGCCCCTCTGATGTCATGACGGATGAAGATTTCTTTGTACTCTCCCAAATTGAGCAGATCCAGCCAAGCAGCAACTTCCTCTGTGCCCCATTTCTGAACTACCAAAGTTAAGAGCAAAACCCCTTAATTTCTACATGCTCAGTGCAGTACAAAGCAAAGGTTGGCCAAAGAAGAAGCAAACAGTACAGAACAGTACAGCAGCAGCGGTGCTAGCAAAAGAAAAGGGCCATGGAGCTTTGACCAAACCACAGCTTCCGTTTCCCATGCAGGTAACCGACTACTGCTCAACACTAGGCTTTGATTGTACAAAGACATTTATTGCTGTAACCTGTGCCTTTAGATTTAGTTCAGTTTCTTCCTTGAAACTACCACTCACATAGTATATATTAAACACGTATTTCTTACGATCAGGATCAGTGATGCAAGGTCTAATTACGTGCTGATTATTTTCTTAAGGCCACATGAAAAATTTATTCAGAAACAAGCTACACATGCTAATTTGAATTCCAACAAGGGTTAATTTGACAAAGCCTTTTTGCTTACGGTACTTTCTGATTTAAAGTATTACAATTACTAATTCTACTAATTCTGATAGAGTAACACACATGTTCTTAAATCAATTTAATGTTGATCAACACTGCTGTCTAAATTTAGATAGGTTGTTACATTTCCATATGTATTTTCATTCTCTTAGATATTTTATTGAACATTTATTAGTTTTATAAAAGTCTATTATTTGTTGTATTTTATTTTAAAATGGCCGTTAGTCGCTGCTTGATTATCACAAGGTTATATATCACCTTTTAGGATGAGACAGCTGTTTTAGATTTATAAAATCATCTGATTATTAAAGGCACCTGCTATCAAAGACAGACCTTGAGGATGCTATAGCACTAGAACAACACGAAATTTATCATTAGGGGAAAGTGGAAATGGAACTCAGAGGAGAACATTGAAGAGAGGGTTCAATTTTTGCTCAAGAATGCAAGTGTCACAGGACACTGACATTACTGAGGGCTGAAAGGATAAAGCAAGTCCTACAAATAGAGAAAAAGAACATGGAATTTAGGTGGAAAATATATTCAGCAAAGTAAAAAAGTAAATACAAATTTGTTTCATTTTATCATTTGTATTTGAAAGGGGAAAAAATAAGTTACACGCTGATGCCTTGAGTTGCTGTTAAGCAAAACAAAAAATCATATAAACAAATGCATGGACATCCACCAACACAGCAGAAACAAATCAGCAAGAACCTGGTTTTATCCTCTACTTCTCTGGGGTGGGTATTTTTGGTAACAAGGGATGCGGAGATTTGGGGCAGGACCCATCTCTGCTCAGGGGTGTTGGGGACTATATGAGGTGCTGGGATCAAACCTGAGTTGGTCACATGCAAGGTCAGTGCCTTCACCCTTTCCTATCTCTCCAGCCCTCTTTATGTACTTCTTAACTAAAGATACCTATGGATATTTGGAAAGCTTTTAGGTAAAATAATTTTTAATTTTTTTATGTAATGAATTTTAAATGATAGTAAAAAAAGATCAGAAAGTTCCCCATTAATGATTCTACAGTTTGTACGTCAGTGGAATTAAGTACATTCGGAATGTTTCCAGTGATTAATGCTCTTTAGTTTCAGAGTATTTCATCACCTCAATGTTATTATTTGAGTATTTCTTTTAAAATGTTAAACTCTCGAGAGGGCAGAGTGAGAGTACAACAGGTAAGGTGCTTGCCTTGTACTCAGCGGGACCGGATTCGACCCCTGGCACTCCATATGGTCCCCTGAACACAGCAAGGGAGTGAGACTTAAGCTCAGAGCTCTGAATACAATCAGGCGTGTCCTCAAAACAATCAAACAACAACAACAACAAAAATGTTACACTCTCCCTTCCAATGTGGACCACATACCAGGCTGTGAACCAGGTTGTGAGCTGGTCTTCTGCTTCTGAACCTTTTCCTTTTTAAATTTTGGCACAATGCGAAATACAGTGCTCCTGTTGTTTCTCTTGGTGCAATCCATAGGAGGTTCCTGTTCAGGTTGAGCAAGATAATAAATCTTAAAAAATATTAAAATAAAAGCAACTCTTCTCTGATATTAGAGATAACTTAGGAACAGGTGAGAAACACAAAACATCATTCAGTGGTGATAGTATCTTCAAAATAAGTCTACACTATTCAAAATAACAATGTCAATTCTGATTAAGTTACCTCTGTTCACATTTTTTTTCAATTTTTATTATGCCACAGTGAAACATACAGTTACAAAGATGTTCATAATTGGTTCTTGATAATACAATATTTCAGCACCCATCCCTCCACCAGTGCCCCATCCCCACCACCAGTATACCCCTCTTTTTTTTTTAAATTAATATTTTATTATGCCACCGTGAGATATACAATTACAATGTTGTTCATGTTTGGAGGTTTCGGTCACATAGTGTTCCAGCACCCGCCCTCCACCAGTGACCATTTCCCACCACTAATATCCCCTATTTCCTCCCCCTCCCATAGCCTGCCTCTATGGCAGGTTCTTTATTTCTTTTCTCTCTCCCTCTCTCTCTTTTCCTTCTCTTACATATTGCGGGTTGCAACACATACACTTAGAAGCCATCATGTGCATCCTTTGCCTGTATTTAATGCTCAGTTCTAGGTTGGCATTAGCCCTTTCAACATTTATTTGCACATGATCCCTTCTCTGTCTTACCTAACCTCTGACTCCCACACGTTTGTGGTAATTTCCACTTTTGGTAAGACATCCTGATCCACGTTTCACCTGACATTGGATTTTGGTATCATAATATGTATATATGTATTTATGTCATGCAAATAAATGCAGTCATTCTATATCTCTCTCTTTTCTTCTGACTAATTTCACTCAACATGATCCTTTCCATGTCCATCCATTTATAGGCAAATTTCATAACTTCATTTTTTCCTAACAGCTGCATAGTATTCCATTGTGTAGATGTACCAAAGTTTCTTTATCCAGTCATCAGTTCTCGGGCATACTGGTTGTTTCCAGGTTCTGGCTATTGTGAATAGTGCTGCTATGAAAATAAAACTGTGGATGGTGTTTCTGCTGTGTTCACATTTTTTTAAAATGCCTTTTCCTGCTTATTCAAGAATATTATACATTGGTGTTGCAGTATACTGCTGCCCAGAGCCTCTGCATCTGGCCTGGAGTTGCCTCCTGCAGGCCACTTTGTAGATAGCAGGAGGACAGTTTGATATGGTAGTTCATCTGACCATGTATTCTATACTGGCTGGTATAAATATTCTCTCATGGGGCTGGAGCGATAGCCCAGCGGGTAGGGCGTTTGCCTTGCACACCGGCCGGCCTGTGCTGGTCTGGGTTTGATCCCCGGCATCCCATATGGTCCCCGAGCACCGCCAGGAGTAATTCCTGAGTGCAGTGTCAGGAGTAACCCCTGAGCGTCGCTGGGTGTGACCCAAAAAGCTAAATAAAAAATAAATAAATAAATAAATAAATAAGCAAATAAATAGATATAAATATTCTCTCATGCTGCCACAGTCATCATGGGACTAGCTAGATTTTACAGGGATATTTGCCTGGCCACGTTGGATCTCTAAGTAATTAGACCAGAGAGAAATGCTGTTTGCCTCCAAGCAAGCAAGCATGGCTCTCTGATAACTCAAAGACAGAACAACCATGAAGTAAAGATGAGACTCTTATGAAGGCTTAGAGAAATATATAACTGGCAATAGAATTTTCTTTGGTACAGATACATGCCTTTGTATTCTGAGATACAGTTCATCTCAGAAGTCCCTCCTCCACTCTACCCTGCAGGGCACTTCAAAGGCAGATCTTGGCTTGGCAACATTAACATCTCAAAGGGCCTAGGTGAAGTCCTGGGGATTTGACCCTAATGGCTTTCCTTTGGAGAGGGAGGTCTGGGTTGCAGGGATATAAAAACTAGTCTGCTTCCTTTCTCTCTCTCTTTTCCCCTTTCTGCTGGCTCCCCTTCTTGCCTCTTCACTGTCTCCTCTCTGCAGGGCCTTAAAATGTAGTGACTGCCTTTTTGGCCTACACGTGGTCGAGGCCCAGCCGGGAACCCTAAGTTCAGGGTTTTTCCTATTGTAGATTTGTTTGCCAGACCTGTGTTAGGTAAAAGCATTTTGAAATTCTCTGGATTTTCGTGTCTTTCTCCATCCACGGGCCGCCGATCCCCTTGGGCAGAAGGGGATCCCTGAACCTGCTCCTGGATTTTGTGTGGGGTGCCCTAGTGTTTCATCACACAATGGGAATGGAGAGACAGTACAGTAGGTACGGCATTTGCCATGCATGCAGCCAACCCGGTATGATCTCTGGCACAATATATGGTCAGCCAAGCACCACCAAGAATGGCCCCTGAGTGCAGATCAAGGAGAAAGCCTTCTGAATGTTCCTCCCCACTCCCTCAGTCTCTACCACCTCCCCCACAAAGGACAATACATTTGAGAAGAGCACTTAGAATTTAATTTGCCCTGGACAATTCTTTTCCAAAAGACTCATTCAAATTCTATAATGGATCACAAAATGTATATTCATCAAGAAACGGGATGAACTTTACATACCTCATCTTCATTCGGGTGTAAGATATAATAAAGCCAAGGGATCTCTGTTAATTTCCGCAACTCCACTTCCACAGAATGTAAGGCATTGGATACCCGCTCTTACGTGGGGAGATTCCAGATGCTATTTACCAGAGATTCAACAACCCAAACAAAGCAAAACTCAGAAACCAACCTCAAGGTAGAAGAAATTTAACAGTGAACATCATTATCATCCATTAGGCTAGGCTGAATTTTTTTTATATAAAGGAATATAGAAAACAAAACAAATTCTTTAATATTGAGTTCAAATTCTACGAAATCCGGATAGATTTAGCCATACTTTCAAAAGAAAATATAAGTAACAACTGCACAGAAAAAAATTTGCTTTTATTTTTTTATTCTGTGTAAGATCTCCCTCCCTCCCAGCTATTTTATTCATTATCTATCCATCTACCCATTCTGCCTACTTGCATCAGTAAGTAAATTATTTAGCATTTTTATCTGTGACAAAATCCTTCTGATATATACAGGCCACTATGTGAAAAATATTACAATGCTTTAAAATATCTTTATTAAAAGCTGCTAAACAAAAAATCTTTTCTTGGAATACATACTTTAATTAAAAATTTTACATCATCCAGGAAAAATAGACACTGAGAGGACTGGTCCACAATTTGAAGTTGCCACAAGTAGGTGTGTGCTTGGGGCGGGGGTGGGGGGGGGAACGACGAAGGGCACTTAGGATGGAGAAAGGACCAGTATGACAATAATGGTTAGAAATGATCACTTTGGACAAGAACTGAGTGTTGAAAGTAGGTAAAGTTAGATATCTGCCTGTCTGTCTGTCCGTCTGTCTGTCTGTCTATACCTTTTAGTATCTGTATTGCAAACCACAATTCCCAAAGTAGAGGGAACGGAGAGGGGCGAGGAAGAGATGGATGGATAGATAGACAGACAGACAGATAGATAGATAGACAGATAGACAGTGAGAGAGAGAGAGAGAGAGAGAGAGAGAGAGAGAAAGTAGTGCCTGCTATAAAGGCCGGCTGGGGGAGGAGGGTGGCGGGAGGGAAACTGGAGACACTGGTGGTGGGAAATGTACACTGAAGGGGTGGGGGTTGGAACATTTTAAGACTGAAAGCCAATCAAAAACAACTTTGTAACTGTAGTTCAATAAAAAAAAGACAAAATAGGGAAAAATACATTGAGTTCTTAAAATTAAGATAACATGGTTTACAACAGCTATTAATATCATTGTTTTATACTTGTAGTACAACTACACCACAAGAGTATGAAAATCCTTCCAGTGTATCCGGCTTCACATCCCCCACTCAGCTCATAGGACTGTGTAAGAAAACACTTACAGGAAAATCAGGGACTGAGTGTACTGATGGGACAGACACAGTTAGCGTGACGGCTGAGCCTGAGCTTTGCATGAGGAAGGCTGAATGTGATCTTCAGCACTGCTGAGCACTGCTCGACTTAGTCCCCAGTACAGAGCTTTGAGGACCCGAGTACAGGAGCATTTAACCCCCAAACAAAAACTAATGAAACTTGTAATGAAAGTTGTTGTGCAAAAAGATCATGACACGGCAAAAAGCCAGTTAGCTTGTGATATGGAGGAGTTTGGGTGCTCTAAAGATGATGGAACTGGTCATCTGACATCCACAAATCTACCTGAAGTAGCTTTATTAACAAATGCAAGCAAAATTCATCATTTTCCTCTAACATGTCTTAAAATTGATAAAAGGGTAATTGCATATTTACTGTGAAAGCAAAATGAAGAGGAACTGTAGTCAGATACAAATGTCTGAAATAAGTATAAAAGCAATAAACATATCATGTTGTGAATATGCCTATAAAATCATATCAAAGAGTTATGATGTCCCATTGGACTCTCCATAGGATTTCAGAAGAACAACAAAAATATTCTCATTAATAGCATAAATGCCAAGTATAGCCAATAAAATATCCCCACTTGTTTTATCAGAGATCACCAACGATTCCTCCTAAAAGTGTCTTCTTCAAGGCTAGAGCAGAGGCAGTCTCCGATTGCCCCAAAGAAGTTGTACTTTTGTTTCCTCTGGAGGTGGGTGAACAATGGCATTTCACATGGCCTTGAAGCTTCCATCTCAGAGCAGAGGCCTCTCCCAGGACAGCACTTATATGGATTTTAATCAAAGAGGAATTTCAACCAAAGTCACTAGTGAGCTAAGCTAAGTAATACGCCTCCTGTTCTCTCCTGGTGCTAGATAGTTTGTACTATCACTTTTGACTATGTGCAAATTCTTTTTTGAACAAGAGATAAAAACATGATTAAAAAAGAAAAAAAGGTTTTAAGTACATTACCTGTCAATCAAAATTGTTATAGGTAGGGAAAAAAAACCACAAAAACCAAAAGCAGTGTATTGGGACCTTCTACAGTTACAGCTCTTGTGAACCCATAACTTAACACTAGGTGGCAGTAAGGGCTAGTATGTCAGAATGGTTGAAAAGGGAAGGAAGAGCTGTTATGGCAGATCAAACAGGCTTCTAGCACTTAAACTGGTGTTTTGTGGACTGTGGTCATATTCAGACATGAACTAATCTTGGTTGCAAGTGAGTTCATCAAGGATATTGGTAGTTATCAAAAGTTAGTTCACAAAACACTGGTTCTAGAGAGGTGTCCTTTTTAAACAAATCTGGAAGGCGGTGGCAATCATATTTCAAACATTAATTCAGGGAACAAAACCTACAGCTTCCTCTACTTTTCTGCAATGAGTGGTGACTGAGTACCTGGGGAACGCCTACTATGCCATTAAGCTCAAGTCTGTCAAAAGTGGGGCTGGAGCGATAGCCCAGCGGGTAGGGCATTTGCCTTGCACGCGGCTGGCCCATGCCGCCCGGGGTTTGATCACCGGCATCCCATATGGTCCCCCGAGCACCGCCAGGAGTAATTCCTGAGTGCAGAGCCAGGAGAAACCCCTGAGCATTGCCGGGTGTGACCCAAAAAAGCAAAAAAAAAAAAAAAAAAGTCTGTCAAAAGTGGTGAGGGAGAGTATTGCATAAAACCACGATGATAAACATGAGAAGAAACTGGAGGGAGTTCTGTGAGCCTGATTCATAACTTCAAGGTTTGAATATTGAATATAACTTCAATATTGAATATATATTGAATATAACATCAATATTGAATATATTATATTGAATATATTAAATATATATTGAATATAACTTCAACTTGTATATTCCCCAAAAGGAAAAACAACCGTAAAACTGAAGTTCCCTTGACCTCAGTGTTTAGAGAGGAGAAGGACAGAGAAGGAAAGAAATCAAAGGGAAGAAGAAGTGAACAAGAAGTAACAGGCTAAAAGTATCAGGGCCTCAGACCAGTGACACGAGTGAGGGGCATCACCATATGTCTCCAACACAGACTCAACAGCACTGAGAGCACAAGATCTAAGCTGCAAGCACTGCGACTTTGTAATGTGCCTGTCAAGATGGCGGGAGGCAATGGGATGGGGGGTTGGGATGGGGAGGGAATATAGGAGCACCAGTGGCGGGAAGCTGACACAGGGTGTGGGATTGGTGCTGAAACATTACATGTCTAAAAACTCAACGATAAATAACTGTGTAAATCTTAATGCTTTAATTTAAAAATAAAAACAACTAAAAACCCCTTTAAGTTCTGAGGATGGAGATCAACAGGCAGCTTTGAGGGTAGGGTCCGAAGATGTGTCACTAAGGGGAGGTAACCACGTCCCACTTTTAGTCTATCAATAATTTTTCCTTAAAAAGGACAGATATAGAATGACTGCATTCATTAATGGGATATAAATAGATACCAGTGTTTTACTAAATGTGGGAAATGGTAATGGCAGATTAAAACTCACCATTGAATATACACAAAGAGACTTAGGTGATAAACTCTAAATATCTGCAGGGCTAGCCACAATGTGTAAAAAGAAGAGGGAGAGAGATGCAGAGACAGAGAGAGACAGAGAGAGAAAGAGAGGAAACGGAGGTACCTGCTATTGAGGCAGCCTGGGGGGGGGCGAGAGGGGGTGGGTACATTGGTGGTGGGAATGGGGCACTGGTGGAGGGGATGGGTTCTGGAATACTGTATTACCAAGAACGAATTATGAACACCTTTGTAATTGTATGTCTCACGGTGGTATAATAAAAAATTATTTTTAAAAATATTTTTTCCTTACCAAAGGAACCCTGCCAACTAGTAAGGACTCCGTTTCATTGTAGAGTGCCTTCACATTGATCGCTATTTCCGTGGCAGTGTCTCTCGTAAGACTCTAGTAAGAAAGATCAAAGACAAGTAGTTTTGTATTTAGCTGAGATCCAATCATAGGATTCAATGAAATTTTAATCCATGTCATTCAAAATAAATTTCTGCCTCACAGGTTCAATTCGCATCACAGATATTCCTTCTAAAAAGTGACCTGAATGTTATTTCAACTGCAAAACTTCATACTCACATTGTTAGCTGATGATGCTTCCAAGTTCTTCCATCACCAAATGGAAAGAATGTAGTGACTACACCCAAAACTATATTTCCTCCAGCAAATATGTATATGCTGCCAACAACATACATACTTCCAGAAAGTACTAAGTCAAAGAAGATGATTTCTAAAAAAAAGTATTTCAAGTAATAATTTGACCCACTGACTTTTATTTACTATTTAACCAGATTGCTTTTTAGACTTTAATCTTGAAGACTAATGCTTACTGGTATGTTAATTTAGGTAACTTCAATCAAAGAATTGGAAGAATAAGTAAAATAACTTATGATTCTCTAAACACAGTCCATATAATTCATTTCAAGGCATTTCTATTCCATCCATTTTACTACTAACTTCAAACTTGATTTTTTTTGCAGAATTCATCCATATAGAAAAACAGAATGAACTAAGGCTAATTTTAGTGCACACCCTCAAAAGTGAGTGCGCATTACTAGTACCTGCATGATGTGAAGGTATGGCCAATGCTAGGGAGGAGGAAGAAGGAATCAAGAGGAGGATGGGGCTGGAGAGAGAACACACAGGTTAAGGCACTTGCCTGGCCTGTGGCCAACTCTGCTTTGTTCCTTGGCACCACATATGGTTCGCTGAGCCCTGCCAAGAGAGGTACCTGAGCACAGCCAGGTGTGGCCCAAACCTTTCTCCCACACAAGCAAAGAGCTAGGGGTTAAAAAAATAGAAAGTCAAGTGCCAAGTTACTGCAAGTGAAATAGCCAAAAGTGAAGAAAATTTAAGAACAAGAATAGGAAAAAATGGCAGAAAGAGGAAAATAAAGATGAATTCAGCCACAAATTTAACATAAGCATCTGAAGGAAAATACAAATGATGTATTTTATAAATGAGGGTGGCATGTTTTTAGTATCAAAATATATACACCAAAATAAAATCTGTGGAATGAGAATTTACCATTAGCTCCTCACCTCTGGGAACTGGGGGTTGGCTTTATTTAGTGCGTGGGAACATGCGTTCACAGCATGGGCCAATTCTTGTTCCAAAAGACAGTGAATTGTGGCTGCATCACAAATTCTAGAGGCAAAAAACAAAACAAATAAGCACAAATTTCTCTAGGCATATTTGATTTACTCGAGTGTAGAAGTGGTAGCATAAAACCAGTAATAAGAAAAGGTCATTAAGGGAAGTTTTTGTTTGTTTTTTGGCCATACCCAGTTTTGTTCAGCAGCTACTCCTGGCTCTCTGCTCAGAAATGGTGGTGTTTGGGAGATGATATGGGATGTTGATGATGAACCCGGTTGGTCACATGCAGGACAAACACCCTACCCACTGTACTAGCGGTCCAGCCCCAAGGTAAAAAATTTTAAATGCTTAGTTATGATGGGTACAAAGGCAATTTATAAAACCTAAACCTTTCCACCACAAACAAGACTGAAACAAAAATCTTTGTATAAAAGTTAGTCTAAGAGAGAGAAAAAATCTATTGAAGTGCACCTTGTTAAGTTGCACTCATTCTGCAGTCAGTGAATGCTGAAGAGGTTCCAGGCTCAACAGCAGGAATTTATTTTCTGTTCACTAAACTTCTGCCATGAACAAATATAAAAGATTATGGAAAAACACCGCTACATTTATCATTTGTCTACTGTGTGCTTTCTAAATAATATCTGATTTTCTATTCATACTCTAAAATGTCCTTACAACTAACTTCCTGTTTCTCAGTGGAAACAATGGAAGCACATGGACCAGAGTGACAGCACAGCAGGTAGGGCATTTGCCTTGCACGCGGCCGACCTGGGTTCGATCACTGGCATCCCCTATGGTCCCCCAGATACCACCAGGAGTCATTCCGGAGTGAAGAGCCAGGAGTAATTCCTGAGCGTCACTGGGTGTGACCCAAAAAGAAAAAAAGAAAATGGAAGCTCAGAGGTTTCATATTTATACATGTCTAGCAAGTGATGGAACCAGGAATGGAATTTATGACATCAATGAAAAAAAATTTGCTGTGTCACAATCCTCTAGCATCTAAACCATCAAGAACAATCCTAGAAAGATAAAAGCCTAGAGTGTAACAGAGCCAGAAAGGAGGAAAGTTTGTACATGAGCAAGAGGGCAAGAGCTGAGAGGCGGACACAGTTCAAAGTATCAGAGCACATCTAGCACGTGAGAGCCTGAGTGCAGTCTCCAGCACCGCATGAGCTCCTGGCACTGCCAGCTGCAGCCCTGGTGCCCGTGAGCATTTGCATGGAGGCCAGAGCACTGTTGACAGTAGCCTTTGGGGATTTTTTGTTTGTTTTTTAAAGGCATTTTGTTCCAGCACTAAGGAACTTGGAAATGTCACTTTAGCGCTCATTCCAATCCCCCTGAGAAAGAATAGGTTGCTTATCACAAAATAAAAGGGATGGGTAAATTAGAATCATTTTCAGATAAGTAGGATGAGGTATAGCAACTTCAGATCTGTATTTGTATGTGCCTGCGTGCGTGTGAGAGAGAGAGATAGAAAGAGATAGAGAGAGAGTTTTGATGAAGAACAACATTAAAGCATACATGAGGGAACAAATGGGGAATAGTAAAGGCACCTCTTCAGATGCCCCAAACAAAGGAAATAATACAATATGTGAAAAAAGGCAGATCCCAACTGGCCAGGACCAAGCCTGCACAGGCGAAGGCAGCAGGCACGCACCTGGTAATGAGCTCCTCTGCGGCCTGGGAGCACAGCTGCATCTGCGACACCTCTTCCGTTGCCAAGTCAACAGCATGCTGGATGTACAAATGTGTTCGGAGAACTGGCTTGCCAGAGTCGCACTTCTGTTTATCTTCCCAAGATTTCAGAGTGCTTTCAAAAGCCTATTTAAATGAGGATTGCAATGATTACTGGTTTAGAGTGCGTAGGCCCAAATGAAGGTATGTTTAATTATAAAAGTGCTTTTTTCCTAACCCAGTACCTTGTTAGATAAATACAAGAACATATTATAAAAGTTTTCCAGTAGATTGCAACAAATAAAATGTACTGTAGGGCTGGAGAAACAGCTCAACAGGAGGAACGTGTACTTTGCAGGCAGGTGGATCTTGAGCATCACTACTCACCCCGATCAGTGAGCCTGGAGCCGCCCCAGAGCGCCACTAGTGTGGCACCGAAACAGAAAGGATAAAATATCCCTTATTATGAAGACTACATCACCAACAAAACACAATTTCTACCGTTGCAGACCAATAGACGACATGGATTCTAGCACTCTAATTTGTTGTGGTTGTGACTATAACTGAAATAGAAATTCTGGAAAAAAAATAAAACTATGGAGATAGCAAAAAAGAACAATGGCTGAAAGGGACTGGACTGAGAGAGGGATTGAATGATGGGCAGGTAGAACACAAAGAAATTTTATTTATTTATTTATTTTTTTTTGCCTTTTTTGGGTCACACCCGGCAATGCTCAGGGGCTACTCCTGGCTCTGCATTCAGGAATTACTCCTGGGGTGCTCAGGGGACCATATGGGATGCCGGGGATCGAACCCAGGTCGGCACAGGCAGGCCGCGTGCAAGGCAAACGCCCTACCTGCTGGGCTATCACTCCGGCCCCAGAAATTTTAGGCATTGAAAATGTTCTGTATGATACTGAATTGGTGAATACAAGTGCATCACTGTCACTGTCTTCCCGTTCATCATCAATTTGCTCGAGCGGGCACCAGTAACATCTCCGTATGTCCTGTCTCATGCTAGTAGAGCCCAAGGGCACCTGCTTGCTCCAGGAACATAAAGAGCCTCAAACCATTCCATCAGGTCATGGGAATGAGGTCATAATTGTTACTGGTATTTGGCATATCAAATACGACACGGGTAGCTTGCCAGGCTCTGCAGTGCGGGTAGCATACTCTTGTAGTCATCTCTAAATCCAGCATTTATTGATGAACCGCGCACTTGTATACAAGTGCATACATTTGTTAAATCCAAAAACTCTATGACATGAAGAATACTGTTAATGAAGGACTTTATTTACTATTAATGCATTGGTTTTAGTTCATAAACTGTAGTAAATGTACAACACTAATTTCTACAAGACATTAAAAATAAAGGAACTTAAGTGTTTGTCGGGAGGTTTGAATGTATGTGGGAATAGAATTAAGAGTTCTTTACAATTTTCTTCTTCGTTGCTTCTGCAATATTAGGGAAAATAAAGCTTTAAAATAAAAAAATAACAATTCGCTCATATTTAAAACCACAATCATGTGAAGGCTGAAGCAATAGCACAGGGGGGAGGCATTGGCCTTGCATATGGCTGAGCTGGGGTGCATCCCTGGCATCACATATGGTCCCCAAGCACTGCCAGGAGTGATCCCTGAGCTTAGAGTCAGGAATAAATCCCTGGCACTACCGAGTGTGGCCCCAAAACCAAAATGAAAATAAAACCACAATCATTTCAATATCAAATCTAAAGAGACAAATGAAGAATTTCTCCTTGGTTTCTAAGTCCATAAAATTGAGATATTTTTACAGGCTTGATAAAAATCTGTAAGAATGTTTCGCTACATACCCTGTCCCTTGTTAGCATCTGAGCTCTGTTTTTATGTACAATTCTGATGATTCCTGGAGGCTGAACCCAGGCTTCACCGTCCACCTGCACTGGGACGCCCTCATCACCAAATATAGTGATTTTTACTGTTCGGCACTGAAAGAGAACAATTTCTTTTAGAGTAAAGATCACTGAGAAATTAACATTAAATCCGCATTCAAGTTGACTTTTCTTTTTGTTATCTCTAAGGAATGGAATGTCATCCCTTACACTTAGGAGGATACAGTAACAAGACTGATACAGAAAAGAAATATTTTTAGATGAACACAGAATACAGAAAAAAAATTTGAATAGTTTCTCTCTTTCCCTTCAGTTTTGGTGAAGACAGGTTTTGTAGAGAAACAAACCTGGGCTATTCGATGATGCTGCAGCTTAATGACCCTTGAAACTGCCATTTGTACACTATCAAATACTGCAACGACTTCTAGAATCTTGTCATCAAATGATGGTGCAGCAAATATCTGAAAAAAAAATAACCTTATACTTCCATTGCTAAAGCTAAGATATAAGGGAAATAGTTCATCAAGCAATGCAAACTGCAAAGTATCTATCTCAGACACAGAAAATAGTAAGAAAGTTTAAAAAAGATGGTAAAAAAAAATCTAAGAACAAAAAAAAAACATTTTGTGTATGGCTCAAAATAAACACATTTAGTAAAAAGTTTTAAAGACTATATAGGCATAAGACTCTAGGTTCAATCTCTGACACCAAAAAAGAGTAAGTAAATAAATAAATCCACACAAATAGAATACTCATGGCCCCTCATAAAGCATTCATTGGCTCAAACACATTCCATTCTTTCTAAGAATTACAGTGCTATAAAATATTAAAACATTTGTTCATACATAGCTTGGTTGCCTTGATAAATTACACTCATAACTTTAGGAAACCTATGAAACACAAAAAGGGGACAGTGATTTTATCAGTTACAGATAATGGACATGCAGGGAAGTGAGAGCCTCGGTGCTTGCACACAGGAGGCCTGAGTTTGATACCTGGGACCACATGATCTCCAGAGCACAGGGCTGGGAGTAGCCCCTGAGCACCAACACGTATAGTCCCCAAAACCCAAACAAATTTTTTTAAATTATAAACCTATTATTGAGCATAGGTTTCCTAAAGTTATGAGTGTAATTTATCAAGGCAACAAAGCTATGTTTTAATATAATTATTGAGCAGAACAGACAAACTGTGATCCATTTCATTTGGTAAGCATGTACAGATATTTATACGTGTGTGTGCATGTTAGAGTGCAGCTAAACTCCGCAGTGCTCTGGGGCTCCCGAGTTACATGCTCAGGTATTGCTTCTAGCAATACTTGAAAAACCATGTAGGGCCAGGTATTATATGGACCTCCCTGCATGCGCTCATACTGTTGAGTTATCTTTCTAGACTCTCGTTTCATATATTCCATGGTGCTAAAAACCAATGGAATAATGTGCTTTACATATTTTTATTACTATTGTTACAGTTTAGGTAAGATAGTTACAATAGTACAATAGTGTTAATATTTATGGTTTTGATGTATGAATTTGTTGCACCACCCAAGTGCCCACAACACTCATCACTGTCCTTTTGTCACCTCTGGCCCACCTCTTCAATGACCCTTCTACTTTCCTACTTCTTGGTAGGAGATCTGAATGTTGTACTGTAAGTAATCTAAATTTTGTAATCCAAAATTTTGTGATCTGTGTTTGTATATATATCTACATATGTAGATATATATGTACACACATGTGTGTATTTATACATATGTGTGTATACATATGTGTGTATATATAAAACATTCTTTGTCCATTTGGGTTTTGTACATTTTGTTCATCTGGACATTTGGGTTATTTCCATTTTTTGGCTATTAGAACTGCAATGAACAAGGTGTACCGACTGGAGGTGTACTTTGCAAATTAATATTTTTGTGGTTTTGGGGGTAGAAACCAAAGAGTGGGATCACTGGATCATACGAAAGCTCTATTACTCTTGAGAGAAATTTCCATGTTTTTCAGAGAGGATGTATCAGACAACACTCCTGCCAACGGTGATGAGGTTCCTTTTACTAAATCCCTGCCATGCACTTGGCTTCTAGTCTTTCTGGTGTATGTCAGTCTCAGGGTGTGAGATAATTTCTCATGGTAATTCTGATTTTCATTTCCCTGATATTAAGTGATGATGAGCATGTTATCAAATGCCTGCTACCCACTGGCCATCAGGGAAGTGTTTCATCATATCTACTCCCTATTTTTCTGATGGGGGTATTGCTTTTTTCTCTTACTGAGCTTTGGGAGTGCTTTATATATATTGGGTATTAGCCCTTTATCTGATGTAAGGAATGCAAATATTTCAATCAATCACTAGGTTACCTTATATTTTAGCTCAAGTTTCTTATATCAAGTAAAAAAATAATTGATATAAACCATTTGTTTATTGTTGGTTTTGTTATTTTGTCAATGGAATCAAATCATTGAAGACCCTTAAATTGTACATCCCGCAGAGTTTGGCCTATGTTTTCACCAATAAGCTTTAGGGATTCAGGCATAATATTGAAATTTTTAATTCACTTAGAATTAACCTTTTGTATATGGTGTGAAATATAGATCTAGTTTCATTTCTTGGCATTGGCTATCATATATTCCTTACATCTACTGAAAATACTTTCTCACCTCATACATTCAGCTCATTTGTTATGTTCTAACTTTCCATATATCTGAGGGCTTTTCTATGGGGTTTCAGTTATATTCCATTGATCTGAGATGCTATCTTTATTCCAGTATCACAGTTTTGCTTACTGTAGCTTTGCAGTATATTTTAAAATCAGCCAATTCAATACCTCCCATCTTCTTTTTCTTTAGAATAGCTTTCCTTATTTTTCTCAGAAGTTTCCAAAGTTCTCTATATTTTCATATCAAAATTACATTATTTCATATAATTTTTGTGTAGTATGTTATAAGTCCTTAAAAACAGCATCAGAATTTTGAGGGCAATTACACTGAATCTCTATTAATACTTTGGGAAAGATGGTGATTTTTATAGTAAGTCTTCCAAGCCATAATTATGAAATTATCTTTCCATTTCCTAGTCTCCTCTTCAATTTCTCTTCGTGGTCACTTAGTTTTCAATGCACAGGTCTTTTGTATCTTTTGTTAAGTTGATTCTTAAGTATTTGCTGTTTTAGGACATTATTTTTAACAGATCTAAAAAATTTCACTTTGCTACTTAAATAAAGAAATAAAACTTGTTTTTTGAGAATTAATTTTGTAGCCTGATACTTGGATATGCTGTTTACTGTTTCTAACAGCTTTCTAGTGGAGTCTTTGTAATCTGTAAATTGTGATAGTTTAACTTCTTTTAAAATTTGGATCCCTTTTATTTCTTTTTCCCACCGAATTCCTGTGGGGGAGGACTTCTAAGACTATATTAAATAGCTGTGGCAAAAATGAACATCGTTGCCTTATGGCTGATCTCATGGGGGAAGTTATTCAGTTCTTTGCCATTGAGTATAATATTGATGAGGTTTGTTATAAGCAGCTGAACTCTTGAAGAAAATTTCTTCTATCCATGTTCAGTTGGCAGGTTTGTCATCGTGAATGGATGCTGAATCTTATCAAAAGCTTTCTGTGCATAAATTAATATGATAATGATTTTTATCATTTAATTTTTATCATTTTCCTTGATATGGTATATTCCACCAATTGCTTTGCATATATATTGTACTAAATTTACACTGCCCAGAATGAATCCCACTTAATCATGGTATATGATCCTTTTAAATGTGGATTTGATTTCAAAGATTTTGCTTACGATATCTGTATCAATGCTTACCATCAGTGATATCAGTATGAAAGTTTCTTTCATATTAATATATCTGTCTACCTTTTGCCATTAGGGTGATTTCAGCTACTTGGTTACAATTAGGAAGAAATCCCATCATTTGATATTTTGGAAAGGCCTAATGATCATAAGTAGCAAGACTGAAGATTTGGTAAAATTCATAGTGAACCCATCTGAACCTGGATTTCTGTTCTTGAAAATATTTTAAATCACTATTTTACTTTCCTTACTCATGATTGATCTATTCATGTTTTGCACAGCCACCTAATTAGGTCCTGGAGGTTGTATAATTCTGAAATTCATTAATTTCTGGGGCCAGAGAGATCGTACAGCAGGTAGGGCACCTGCCTTGCACACAGCTGACTCAGATTCAATCCCCAGCACCCCACTTGGTCCCCTGAGCACCACCAGAAGTGATCTCTGAAGGCAGAGTCTTGAACATTGCCAGATATGGCCCCAAAAAACAAACAAACAAAATAAATAAAAAGCTTCTTCTGGGTGCTCCAGTGTAGTGGCATAGTTGTACACAGGAACCGTATAACCTTATGGTCTTTTGTATTCTTGCAGTGCCTGCTGTATTGCCTACCCTTTCATTTCAGATCCTAGATCAGTATTTTCTCTCCTGACATGGCTTACTACACCAAAAAAAATTAGTCTTAATTTCTAGGGCCTGAAAATATGTTCCCTTGCATGGAAAAAAAACAACAAACAATTATATTAAGAGCCTATAGAAGGGACGATTACTCTGGATGATACGGACGGGCTAATGGTAAACATAAATTCTGTAAGCGGGAAGAGGTAGGACAGACCAGAGAGCTACAGCACAGACATTCAATCCCTATTGTAGTTGACGAAGGGCAGCACTAAAATTGGGAAAGAACAAGGGAATACTTACATCATCCTCTTTAGTTCCACCCCAAAAGTTGGTGCCTCCAGCATAGCTGGGGATGTTCAAAACTGCTATTCCTTGTAGACTGGGGAGAGGAATATACTGACCATCACACTGTAAGGTAAAAAGACGTTAGGCAGAGCAAAGTCACTAGTTTGGAAGAAACTTGAATAAAATACAAAGACAATGGAGGAAAACAACAGTAAATGGTATTTTCCTTAAATATAATCCTAAAATCACTTTAATACTATTTGTTTAAATTGTTCAAAAAATTTAAGGGTAAATAACTATAGTTATTTGGTATTTGTTGATTTCAAAAAACAAAACAAAACAAAACAAAAACACTTCTTTCCTTCCACATTAGGCAGTATTTTTCCAGTATTTTTTAGGTCACTTATATATCGTCATTTGTATTTTGGCATTTCTGTACTTGTTCTAAGTATCCTTCTGAAAGCAGTCTCTGTAGAGGATAACTCTTTATTCCAACCACCTCATTTAGCACCTCCCACAACTCCTGGGACTTTGTGGGTACTCTGTTACTAATGGTGACTGGCTTAACTTAAGCTGTGTTCTCCAAGAGTCAAAAGGAAAGCCAGGAAAAAAATGTATGTCTGGAAGCATCTTTGTTTTTTTTTTTTTTTTGGGTCACACCCGGCAATACTCAGGGGTTACTCCTGGCTCTGCACTCAGGAATTAGTCCTGGCAGTGCTCGGGGACCATATGGGACGCGGGGGATCGAACCCGGGCCGGCACAGGCCAGCCGCGTGCAAGGCAAATGCCCTACCCGCTGGGCTATAGCTCCGGCCCCTCTTTTTTTGTTTGTTTTTCTTTTTTTTTCCTTTTTGGGTCTGGAAGCATCTTTATGCTCCATAACTTCTAACTGATGACACAAGTAAAAGATAAATTTCACTTTGATAGGAAGCACTATGCAAGGCTAGTGAAATAATTATATAATGCACATACATTTTTATTAAGTAGAAGATTTAAGCCTTGTTTTTAAGAGAAGAGTCATATTTCAAATGCTGCTATGTTTTCATGAAATAGATTATAAGCTGTGCGTTATAATGTACGATTTAAATCATCTTCTAGTCATTTCTTTCTTACTGAGGTCTCCTAAGCAGTGTTCAGGTGCCCCAATACCCGACTGGGTCAAAGCTTCACCGCTGGACGTGAGGTCGCTGCACTGCATAGGTCCTGCAGCCCGGAGCATTCCCCAGGCCATCATGGTGGTGCTGGGGCCTCCAGAGCTACACCCAAAGATGATCGTGGAGCTATGTGGAGCCAGAGACTGAACTGGCTGAGTTGCTGGCGTGGCGTATGCCTTAACTCCCGCACTACCTCTCAGACCCTATCTTCTACACAGACAAGCAAACACGACCCAGTTTGAGTCATGTTTTCAACCATTTTACATAACAGAATACTTTACATTTGTTTTATTCCCATCAGTAGTTTTTTAAAACAATTTCTCTCCTTTTGTTTTTGGCAGGAAGACACATTCAAAGGATCACCCTGTTCCAGAGCCTGGTACCCTTTCTGACAGTACATGGCACCCAGTGTGCCACTGGCACATGAAGTAATACTGAGACTTTTTCTTAGTATAAAAAAGGTTTTCTTGGGGGCGGAGTGATAGCCCAGCGGGTAGGGCATTTGCCTTGCATGGGGCCGGCCTGTGTTGGCTCGGGATCGATCCCGGCATCCCATATGGTCCCCTGAGCACCGCCAAGAGTAATTCCTGAGTGCAGAGCCAGGAAAAAACCCTGAGCATTGCCGGGTGTGGCCCAAAAGAGCAAAAAAAATTTAATAGAAGGTTTTCTGGGGCCAGAGCGATAGTCCAGCAGGTAGGGCATTTGCCTTGCACTTGGCCGACCCAGGTTCAATCCCGGCATCCCATATGGTCCCCTGAGCACCACCAGGAGTAATTCCTGAGTGCAGAGCCAGGAATAACCCCTGAGCATTGCCAGGTGTGACCCAAAAAGAAAAAAAAGAAAGAAAAAAAGGTTTTCTGAATCCTATAAATTGAAGACATATCTTTGTGTGCTTTTCAAAAGTTACTTAAAACAGTATGATGAACTTAAAGAAAACAAAGGGAAAACACTTCCTTTAAATGTACTTCTGAAACAATTCAGTGCTATCCTGAAGATATAAGAAATTCACACATTTCATTTCTTAGTACAGAAAATAACGACCATATTCATAGGTCCTTATACATCATTATAGTTAGCGTTTTGCATTAAGCAAATATCCAGGGCTATTTGCTTAAGAGCCAGGTTAAAATTCATGTCATAGAGACACTGGTGGTGGGATTGGTGCTAGAACATTGCATGCCTGAAACAACTCTATTATGAACAACTTTGTAAAGCTTGGAGTCTTAAAAAATTAAAATAAAAGTTGTTGAGGGACAGATGATATTAAAACCCTAAAATAAATATGGGGCCCCAGAGAGTATAGCAGGCAGGCACTTGCCTTGCACATGGCCACCTGGGTTTGATTCCTGGCACCCCAGATAGTTCCCCAAGCTCAGAGAGATCTCTGAACACAGAGCCAGAAATAAGGCCTGAGCACATTCAGTTGTGGTCCAAAACTCACAAATAAATAAATATTAAGATTTAGACATTTACTATTTGTAATGCATTCATTGTAAAGATAAAAATTGTCATTAAGAATCTGTTGCTTTCTAGAAGAAAATATAAATATATGGGACTACATGAAACTGAAGAGCTTCTGCACCTCGAAAGAAACAGTGACCAAGATAGAAAGACAGTCGACGGAATGGGAAAGAATATTCACCCAATACCCATCTGATAAGGGGTTAATATCCAGGATATATCAGGCACTGGTACAGCTATATAAAAAAAAACAGCCAACCCCATTAGAAAATGGGGAGAGGAGATGAACAGAAACTTTGACAAGGAAGAAATCCGAATGGCCAAAAGGCATATGAAAAAAATGCTCATCATCACTAATCATCAGAGAGATGCAAATCAAAACAACAATGAGATATCACCTCACACCACAGAGAATGGCCCATATCCAAAAGGGTAAAAGCAACAAGTGCTGGCGTGGATGTGGGGAAAAGGGGACTCTCATACACTGTTGGTGGGAATGTCGACTTGTACAACCTTTCTGGAAAACAATATGGACATTCCTCCAAAGACTAGAAATTGAGCTCCCCTTTGACCCAGCCATACCGCTCCTGGGAATATACCCTGGAAAGCCAAAACGCACAGCGGAAACACAATCCGCACTTTTATTTTCATAGCAGCACTGTTCACAATAGCCAAAACCTGGAAACAACCAGTATGCCCGAGAACTGATGACTGGATAAAGAAACTGTGGTACATCTACACGATGGAATACTATGCAGCTGTCAGAAAAAAATGAAGTTATGAAATTTTGCTATAAATGGATGGATATGGAAAGAATCATGTTGAGTGAAATTAGTCAGAAGGAAAGGGAGAGACATAGAATGACTGCATTTATTTGCATGGCATAAATATACTAGGTGATCTTACCAAAAAGTGGAAATTACCACAAGCGTGTGGGAGTCAGGAGGTTGGTTTAGATAGAGAAAGGAACATGAGTGAATAAATGTCTAAAGTTCTGATGCTAACATAGAACTGAGCATTAAGGACAGACAAAAAAATACAAATGATGGCTTCTAAGTGTATCGTAGTGCAACCCACAATGTGTGGGAGAAGGAGGAGAGAGAGAGAGGGAGAGGAGAGGAGATAAAGAACCCGCCATTTAGGCGGGATGTGGGAGGGGGAGGGAATTGGGGACATGGGTGGTGGCTGAGGGGCACTGGTGGAGGGCGGGGTGCTGGAACACTGTGTGACCGAAACCCCAAGCGTGAGCAACTTTGTAATTGTATATCTCACGGTGGTATAATAAAATGTTTAAAAAAAAAAAAAAAAAAAAAAAAAAAAAAAGAATCTGTTGCTTCATGTATAGTACTTAATGTAGTACTTAATGGACTCAAAAAGAACTTCAAGTACTTCATGTAGTACTTAATGGACTCAAAAAAGAATATCATAACTATTTCATTTATAAAATGGAACAGTTTATGTAACACCTAGAAATCAGTTATATATGGGTAAAAAAAAAGGCATTCTTCCCAACAAGAGTTTAAAGTTATAATGAAAATTCTAATCATAGCTAAAGGTATTTCTAAAGTAGTGAAATTTGATGTTGTAATACTATATATTTCTCATATTCCCATGATTGTAAACAGAAGTGCAAATTTCATAAAATGGTTCTGAAACTCAGGTGGATATTAGATGCACAGTTGATGTAGCCTGAGAAACTGAGTTCGTGTTGCGTTCCATTATATTTTGATGTCTTCTGCATGGAAGCAGTATTGTATTCACTTTGCAGAATTTTTTCTGAGGGCCAAAGAGACGGCACAGGGTTAAGGTGCACGCTGTGCATGAGGCCAACTCCCATTAGAGCTCCAGCACTAAGTGGTTCCCCAAGCATCTTGGGATGCAGCCCTGGGGCCCCCAGGTCCTGCTGGAACGATCAAGGTAACCCATAACAGCAGGACTGCGAACAGCACCGCCTCCTTGGGTCCCCACATTCAACCACTGGCATGCTGAATATTGGCGAGAATTGCCAGGGGAGGGTCTCAGGGTCTCCCAAGCACAGCTTGGGGGACTTTCCCCTCAAAAAAGATTTTGTTTTTCACAAATCCAAAGTCAAGACATGAATTCAAGTTCTTCTTCCTGCCACAATACAACAGGGAAAGGAAAAGCATTCTGAGCCAAAAGAGTAGGGCTTTTTCTCCCCATCATTTTTACTGAGGAATCTAGTGCACCACTAGGATTGCTATTACTACTCTAGTATTGCTATTACTACTCTACACTTACAGTGCTGCTACCCCAAGCCCACCACCAGTATCAGAAGCCCCTCCGCCCTTCCCCAATGTCCCCATCTCTGTCCCTAGCATCCTTAGTTCATAGTTCTTTCTTTTGTACTTAGTATGTTGCGGGAGCTTCTGATATTTCATTAACTTTCTAACTTGCTTGACTTCAGTGTCATGTGGAGGTAAGTTTTGTCCAAGGACTAGTTACTTATGACAGTCTAGGGACACTCAGAAAAGAAGATGTCAAGGTGTGGCTTCTATCAAAAATTATTTTTTATAAAGTAATTCTTAGGCCTTAAAAATTGCAGATATTCACTTGTTTATTTTTCACGATGGGGGTAAGGCACTTCCTTGAAGACGGCTGACCCTGGTTCAATCTGGGTTCCATTCCTGATGCCACATTTGGGTCACTAAGGGCCACCAGGAATGATATTTAGCACAGAGTCAGGAGTAAGCCCTAAGCACTGCAGTGTGTGGCCTAAAACAAAATTACATAAATACATTTTTAGATACACACACATATAAATAAGCCTATCACCATAAGCAATGAGCTCTGGATCAAGGAGGAAAGGAAAAAAATGTATAGAAATGAGTGGTTTTTTTTTAGAACCATGTCCTTAATTTTTTTTCCAAGAGAGACTAACTTCCAAAATATCTTTTTGTCTTAATAACTTGTGCTTATAAAAAGAAGGGACAAAATTACAGTTAAATCAAATGATTGTAAATAATATAGATTTTACTTTTAGAAATTTTTCGACCTTTAGGCATTGTAAAATTTGGAAACTTTGGTGAGAAAAAATCTAATAAAAATCCCATCCTATAAATGCGCCCAACAAAGAAATGAAAAAAAAACACTTTTTACTGGGTACCATGAGCTACAGGAATGGCTCTCAACTGGGAGCCATAGAACTCCCCTCTGTGCTACCAGGTTATTCCAAGGCAGTTAGAGGTACAAATCTTGTAAAAGCAGAAGCAGCACAGGATACTAGAAGGCCCACAGGAAGGAAATAATGAGGGAAGGGGGTCGGAGTTAAAAACAAAAGACTGAGAAGCACTAATCCAGACTAGCACTACAATTTCAAGAGCTCATAATAATGGTAATTATTGTATCCGGTGTCTATTCCTCCTTAGTATAAAGTTGATAACCAATCATCATTTTCTCCCCTTCACTGTTCACTTGATCACTTGAATCCCGTTATTCATCGATTTGCTCGAGCGGGTGCCAGTAACATTTCCATTGGACCCTATCACGTGCCAATGTAGCCCAATGGCATCTGGTTGATTCAGGAATATGAAGAGCCTCAAACCGTTCCTTCAGGGTCAACCAGGTGTGGCCCAAAACAAACACAAAATAACAAAAAAAAAATACAAATGAAATGATGTTTCTAAATAAGTTCATCCGTAATGTGTTTACATCAGGGCTTACCTCAAGCTGAACCCTCTGTTCTAAATTCTTATATGATCTCTGTAATAACTCCCGGGTTCCCAAAACTCCATACCACATCAAGTTCTTAGTTCGGCTCCTGAAAATAAAAGTTGACAAGCAATTTAAGGACACCAACAGTTATACTTGATGGTAGTGTAGCAAAACAGACAACAGGTAAATTAAAGTAAAGTTGCTTTATGGAATGATACTTTTACTATTACCAAAATTACCTGCATTTTTCAGGGTGCTCCTCTCTCTTATTATTAAACTCTAATGAAATTTTTGCATCTAATCCAATCCCAAAGTAATTGTTCATGACACATTTTTCTGAATAGCCATCTCTATGACAATAAGGAAAAGTTCATAAGTCAAAGCAATAATTACAACGTACACACAAAATATCGAAGCATTTAGGCTTCTATTCCTAACAGAACAGAGTCAATCTCTGCAGGAATCATTTCCTACAGGATTCATACGCCAAGGAGCCACCATACGACTGTAACCTGTACAGGTGCTATAAAGAGGTGGTGGCAATGCAATGTGGAGTCATGGTATGCCTTTTTCCCAATTGTAAACAAACATCATTTCGTCTATCTCCTACATAAGCCCCTCGCTACAAAGACATAATAAAGGGGAAGCTGCAGTACAAAGAAGTTTAAAATGCAGCACCATCATTTAGACAGGCATAAAAAGGAATGAAACTCAAACAAAACAAAAGTAAACAAGCAATCTGAAGGAATACATACCAAACATCCCAAAATATTTAAGAGCTTTAAGACTTCTTTAAAAACCGTTTTGTGCAAAAGCGGGCAGGTTGGGATTGGGAGGGAAACTAGGGCTTTTGGTGGAGGGAAGGTCACACTGATAGTGCTGGAATGCTAAATGCTTGAAACAACTCTATACTGAGCAATGCTATAAATCACGGTGTTTTTAATAAAAATCATTTTATAAAAGCCTTCTTTAAAGAGTCTTTACAGTGTTCAGGGGCTATTTCTGGTTCAGTGTTTAGGCATGGCCCCTGGCAGTGGTCAGGGGGACCATATGTGATGCCAGGGATTCAAACCAGGCTGCAGCCACTAGAGCTGCATACAAGGCAAGTGCCTAACCTCTTGTACTGTCTCTCTGGCCCTCCTTTAAAGAAACTTAAGGAAAAAGATCAATGTGGGCCAAAAACGTCCTGAAATAACTAATCCAGAAGCATATGTGTCAAGATGACAAAATGGGTAAAACTAAGAAAAAAAAGAGGTAAATTTTTGGAAAAGTATAAATCAGCACAGAAAGGTACCAGTAGTCAAATATATTCAAGAAAAGTGAACCATAAGACTGGTAACAGAGATATCAGAGCCAGAGGAAGTGTGCCTCTCAGAAACACTGAACTTCAAATGGGTCCATGAAGCCCAGCAGCTTCAGTGTTTAAATGATCTGATTATTCACTTTTAGTTAGAAAACCATTTTTATTGTAATATACGTAAAACAGAAACAAGGAAGTCAAAAATGATATCTGCAAAAGCATTTTCTTACATTGAATCTGGATCTGGGTCAATAAAGGGTGTTGCACCAAAGGGATCAATATTTGCTAGTAACATTTTGTTGATAATAGAACTTCCAGCAATTGAGGCAGCTAGTCCTGCTCGTAAACCTGACAAGGAAAAACAGACAGGATCACATGCTAAGGGAAACAGAAAGCACTAGGATTCTGTCTCCTCCTAAATATTCAACTCCCAAATTTTGGTTTTCTCCCGAAGTGCTGGCTCTTCTCATTAGTCCAACTAAGATCTCTGAATTGGTAAATTCAAAGGTTTTTGATGCTTCTTTTAATTCTACACAGTGTCATAAAATATGAAGTAATGAAGGACCTATATAGGAGAGGATAGTTTCATGGGTGTTGAAACATTATATGACTGAAACAAAATCATGCACAACTTTGTAATTTTATCTTATACTGATTTAATAAATGTATGTATGAGAGGGCAGGTTCTCATTTACCATCTGAATGATTCCATAGCTAACGAATAAATAGCATTTCCTACATTAAAATAAAGTATTAAGACTATAAGGAACCTAGGGCTGGAAAGACAGTATACTCAACGCACTGATAATAATGCCAAATTAAAATTAACAGCTATATAAAGGTGAGAAAACCTATGGAGGTACCAAAAAGCAGCAAGTCATTAAAAGTGGGATTAGTACATCCTAGAAGAATACACATTGAATTTCAAACAATGAGCATTTATCTCACTCTAAACATACAAAACTTCTAATTTAACACCCATTCCACTATTTTCAGTATTAAAATTCATTCAAAGATAATGAATCTGGGGAGGGGGTGCTTGGACCCAGGTTGTCAATGCATGTGCTCTACCACTCAGCTATATTCCTGGTCTCTCAAAGCTAATAAATTTATATCTGTCCAATTCAATATTAAGGCTAATGCCTTAGAAGCATTAACGCCTTAAAGACAAGAGTAATAGGACACTAAGAGAACAAAGAAAATAGAAATAAGAAAAAAAATTTAAATAGTGGGAAAATTCTTACTGGTTTGCTCAACAATATGCTTCTCTTCATTCCTTTAGCTATTGAAGTTTATTTGATTATCCAATAAGATGAATTTCTGTAATTTTACTTCTCAGATTTAAACAAGCTATGGTGAACCCTGTTATTCCAGTTTCTTTAATGTATAAGTAACTAAGTAAGTAAAATAACCTCAGTTCAGTCAAATTTTCTATCCCTAGGCAATACCCCCAGCCATAAAACAATTATTTTGGTGAGAGGAAGAAATAGTCTGGAAGAAGACAGAATCGTATTTCAGCTGCCCTATAGAAAAACCTATTTTCTGAAATGTTTGATGGTTAGTTTCACTTCAGCAGAGAAAGGTCACACTAAGGTGCTAAAGCTGAATAAAGACATGACCTCCAGGCATCGAGCAAGCATGTTCTAAATTTATCTTTTCTGTTTCAGTATTTTCATAGATATACAATTCATATACCATAAAAAATCCGACCTTTTACTAACTCAGTGCCAAGCAATGGTATAGCAGGTCACGTAATCACTTGACTTCCCATTATTCATCGGTGTGCTCGAGCGTGCACCAGTACAGCAGGTATTGAAGGTAGGGTATTTATTTGCCTTGCATACAGCAGACCAGGGTTCAATCCCCAGCATCCCGTGTAATCCCCATAGCCTGCCAGAAGTGATTCCTGAGCACAGAGCCAGGAGTAACTCCTGAGCACTATGGGTTGCGGCAAAATAAAACAAACAAACAGAAAAGTTTCTAATTCAGTTGTCTGAAATATGTACAGAACATTCTAATTTGATCACTGCCCATCTAATTCTAGAAGCTCTTCAAATTAGCACGCAAAAAAAATACTATTCCCATTAAAAGACACTTTTAACCTCCACATCTCCAGACCTTGAAAATCATCAAACTATTTTCTCTCCCTACGGATTTTACTATTGTGGATGTTCCATATAAATGGCTTTGGGGACGGAGCGACAGTCCAGCGGGTAGGGGCGTTCACCTTGCACGGCCAACCCAGGTTTGATTCGCAGGCATCCCAAATGGCCCCTAAGCACTACCAGGAGTAATTCCTGAGTGCAGAGCCAGGAGTAACCCCCTATTTTAAGGAATATTAAATCACCCATCACAGAAGTTCCATACACAATTCAGAGGAGTATGTATGTATTCTGTTGGTTGGAGGAATGTCCTATAGACATCATAGTTATACTTGTTTTGTGTTTTCTTTTCAAGTCATCATTTTATTGTTGATCTGTCTAGTTATTTTATCTACCATTTAAAAATGGAATACTAAAATCTTCAACTCTTATTGAATTGTGGCATAGTTTCAAAAAATAACCTGGGGTCATTGGAGGAAGTTTTTTAGGATATAAATTAGATTCCCATCTACTATGAACTAAATCTAGAGATTTTTACCATGCCATTAATTAGCTGGTACTTAAAAAGATCCCTGAGACAGCAATATATTCCTCCCCCCCTGCAGCCCAATCCCTTTGGTTTTCACTCTTTCTAACTGAGTCCTAAAACAAGTACATGTCACTGGGCTGGAAAAGATGCCTCAGATGTTTCAAAATAAACAACACTATTACTCTGAAAACACCAGAAACTTCTAGTTTAAGCCTAACATGAAAGCTCTGTGGATGGGATCCGAGATACCTTGGGTATTTGATAAATGCAGAGTTGGGCTCCCATCTAGAGCCTCCCAGCCAAAATTTCTCAGGAATGGGCTCAGATACATGTATTTTTATATTTTCTAAACAATTCTTACATATACATAAATTTAAGATTCTGGATGACAAGAGTATCATGTACATTCTCCTAATGAAAAATTTACATTTCTATAGTTTCATAAAATGAGCAGATACACATTTACACAGAAATGCTTAAATATAAGACAGTGTTTCCGACGCTATACTACCTGGGCAGATTATTCTGGTATTAAGTACAGGGAGGTTTTCTTTGCTGGCTGCCACAGCTGGACCAGGACTGGAGTCAGTTTGGGAACGATTAGTCCTACCATCTGGAGATCGAGATGCAGTTTTAACTGTTGACAAAAAAGTCCAGACTTTAAAAAAGTTTATGGAAAATCTATAAAAATAAGCAAGCATCTACAAATTCAAGACATAAAATAACTGAACACTGTGCAAATCTATCATTGGAACGGAAAGTATTACATTGTGCTTATGATTTAATATTCTGCTTTTACACTCTTTGAGAGGAATCTCTAGTAGGTATCTGTCTTAATCTCCCACGTCAGCTAAAATAGTCAGCAGAAAACAGATACATACCATAAATAAAGGCCAGTGATAATCTTAACATGAATGTGACTGGTCTGTATTTTGGGATAAAATTAATTTTAAAGACATGTGAATTCTGAAAAGAAAACATGTCATATACTGCCCATGTAAATCATGTTAGGTAATTAATAGGTAACTAACGCAATTTCTAGCTCTGACATGTGAAACACAAGTTAGCTTCTATAAACACAATTTATCTTCAATCAATGGAAAGAAAAATATTTTCCAAATAAAACCGGTATCATTTTTCTATACTCCTCAATTATCCAAAGATGATTTGACCCCCCCAAATTTCTGTCATGCTCTTTTGTTTTGTTTTGGGGTCACACTGGCAGTGCCCAGGGTTAACTCCTGGTCCTATATTCAGGGATAACTTCTGGTGGTGCTCACGGGACCATACGTGGAACACTGAACCTAGGTGGGCCACATGCAAGGCAAGGGCCCTGTCCACTGTGCTCTCTCTCTGGCCCCTCTATCATACTCTTAACCATACTCAACATTTCTATCAAATTTATTCCTATAGGGCCGGAGCAATAGCCCAGCGGGTAGGGGCGTTTGCCTTGCACGCGTCCCGCCTGTGCCAGCCCGGGTTCGATCCCCGGCATCCCATATGGTCCCCGCGCACCGCCAGGAGTAATTTCTGAGTGCAGAGCCAGGAGTAACCCCTGAGCATTGCGGGTGTGACCCAAAAAGCAAAAAAAAAAAAAATTAAAAAAAAACTTATTCCTATACAATTCTACTCTCAAAGTAAACAAGCAAAAAACTTATTTCTAATAAAAAATGGGATATTTAATAGAGAAAAAAATATTATCTTTAATTCAGCAGCTAATGGAAGATGTTTTCAAGTAGTCCTTGGGTCAGAATGATAATACAGCAGATAAGGCATGTGCCTTGATGTGGCTGATTCGGATTTGGTCCCTGAGTCAAAAGGGATCAAAAGGAGTAAACCCGCTGAGTCCCAAAAAGGAGTCCCACAAAGGAGTCCCAAAAGGAGTCCCAAAAAGGAATAACCCTGAGAACCGAACCAGGAGTAAGCTCTAAGACTGCTAGATGTGCCCCCTCGAAAACACAAAATTAATTTTAAAAAAAATACTCTTTAAACTCAATTTATGAAATACTCTAAAACTCAATTACATTTATGCCCACTAAGACTAATTAGAAAATAATTCTATTAACCTTATATTCTCTTTCCTTTGTTCAAAAACCACCCGACTGCATTAAAGCAGCAGTGCCGTCATGCTTCTATTTTTGACATATGAAAGCCCTAAAAATACTATTGTCTGAAAACAACTTTTTGATGTTCATCTTTGATAAAAAGCAGAACACATCCTCCTGACTAAGACTGTTGTTCCATTGCAGGATCTAAATTAGCCATTCTTGGGGCGGAGCGATAGCCCAGCGGGTAGGGTGTTTGCCTTGCATGTGGCCAGTCTGTGCCGGCCCGGGGTTCGACCCCTGGCATCCCATATGGTCCCCGAGAACCGCCAGGAGTAATTCCTGAGTGCAGAGCCAGGAGTAACCCCTGAGCATTGCAGGGCATGACCCAAAAAAGCAAAAATAAATAAATAAATAAATAAATAAATAAATAAATAAATAAATAAATAAATTAGCCATTCTTGATTCTTCCAAGTAGAACATCACATTGAACCTATTAACCTGCTGCATGCTGCACACCCAGGAATAATTATCACATAAATTAACGACCATGCAACCAAGTGCTTAAAAAAGAGGAATCATTCAATAGAGCAACACCTCTATTATTAATGATATTCACTAAAGTTGGATTACTAGCCAAAAACTTTAAGAAAAGCAGTATCATTAAAGACTAGTACAATCTATATTTATTTTAATTGTGTAGCTCTACATCTGTTCCTCTCAGTTGTTTCTTGCAGACTACAATGGAAGTATCAAGCTTATCAGAACATACAGAGTAAGGTCGGATGTTAGCTGGTTGGGAAACCATTTACAATGAGTACTTAAAATCAAATTGTTCAAAAACAGTTAATATCTTAGGAGAAATTATCAAGCAATATACTGTGTCAGGATGCGACAGCTAATCCAGCCTGGATCAACATTTGAATAGAGAAGAATAGGCAAGTTGTGTTTATCAAATTCCAGATGAAATAAAATTAAGACTGCTGGAAAGACAGCACAGTGTGTAAGGTGCTTATCTAGCACATAGCTGACCCCCTGTTTAATCTTTTTCCCACCAAGTACCACCAGGAGTGATACCTGAGCTCAGAACCAAGAATAAGTCCTGATTAGAGGTGGCTGTGGTGCCAAACAAAAAGTATTAAATAAATTAAGATGAGAGAATCAATCTTCAGAAGATTTTTGAGAGAATGACAGACCTAAATAAAAAACACATTAAGTCCAACTGGATGAGTATAGATTACTGTAATCAGGTTCAGAAAACACTTGCATAGGAACAGGAGGAGAAGACAAGATTTTAATAGGACTCATATTGCAGTCTTGGGTTGTCTTTGTAACACTCAAAGTACCCAGAATGAAGAGTGTAAATTGATACCAGGAATATCTGAGGGAATTTATTTAAAATGGGGTGCCATATTTTAAGCTTAAAATCATCAAGTTCAAAATTAGTAGATTTTAAATAGCTAACATGAAAAAGAAAAATGAAAGAAACATAAAGAGTATAAGATGACACGAAACCTGTGTTCTTTCATTTAAGGGCTACCACAGGGCAAGTCATCTAAATACAGTGAAATAATGTACGTGAATAACTGCTTAATGAATCATTGGAACTTCACAAAGGTCTGCAGTTATACTGCTAACACAATCATACATGAAACTTCATTAATAATATATATTGTCATGAGTAGGAATGTAAGAAAAAACAAAGCTCAATAAATATCAAGAAAAACTTTTGTTTTGGGGCCATACTTGGTGGTGCTCAGGGCGTACTCCCAGTTCTGAACTCAGGGATCACTCCCTGAGTTCAGAGTGACCATATGGGATGCCAGGGACAGATCCCAGGTCAGCCTTGTGCAAGGCAATCACTCTGACACCTTAAGAAAAACATTCCAACAATCATAACTTAAGAATGAAATGTACTGAAAGTGAGTAGTCCACAGGCTCATTGGTCATTTGTCAGTGAATTGCAAAATTTGCCTCCAACGTACCTTCTGCTATAATAGTAAGGACATTAAAAGTTGAAAAGGTCTGTTTGCATGTTGGAAGAGAGAGAGGTAAAGTCTCAATGAACTAGGTTATAGAATATGCAGGATCAAATACCAGGCACCTGAGATCTGCTAGACCTAATTGAAAGTCTTAGAGAATTGTAAATTCAATCAAAGAAAATTTTTTCAAAGTTGCTAAAATTAGGAGCAGGGCAATGATTGTAAGATAATGACTGCAAACATGCATATAGTGATTTGTACTAAACACTATTCTAGGCACTTTACTTCTCTGGACATTAAGGAGAAGAAGGTGCAATGTCAAGTGGTATATTTTACAAAAGGAAACCATAAAGAAATGAAATAATCTGCCCACGTTAATACAAAATGCAAATAAAGCACAAATTTAGTGGCTTCAAACAGTTCTGGAATAATGTTGACTTTATTAGTATAATTATTTTCACACTGTCACTTTTAACATTTCAATTTCTGCCTTATCTAGAAAATTATTTTTCTCTACATACATAAAATATTTAAAAAGTATAAATTCATTTCCAACTCAAAGCGAAAAGGGGAAGAAATTCTTCAAGGATCTTTACATATAAACTTCTTGGCAAAAATTATTTCAGTAAAGAAAGGGTGAAGCCCTTTATCTTTAAAGCTTTAAAGATTCAGCAGAGTGGGGGCCGGAGGCGAGCCCAGCGGGTAGGCGTTTGCCTTGCACGCGGCCCGGCCTGTGCCAGCCTGGGTTCGATCCCGGCATCCCATATGGTTCCCGAACACCGCCAGGAGTAATTCCTGAGTGCAGAGCCAGGAGAAACCCCTGAGCATTGCCGGGTGTGACCACAAAAAAAAAAAAAAAGCTAAAGATTCAGCAGAGGAACACTATATGACCCGAAACCTCCAAACATGAACAATGTTGTAACTGTATATCTCACAGTGGTATAATAAAGTATTAATTAAAAAAATAAAGTAAAAAAAATAAAGATTCAGCAGAAGGATTACCAGTCATCTGAGATGGTCAATGTCATTCAAGGGTTTGTAGAATTATTTAAAAGTCAGATTTTATGCACATTGGGGCTTTCAGCTTTATTATTCTCAAAGGACTCTGGAGACTAATAAATTAAAATCTTTCTATTAAGATGTTTCTTACCTCTATGTTAAAAATGTTAAGGTTTTAAATCTTGTTCGGTATCCTAATCCCTTGTTTATTGCTGTAATCTCTAGATTATATAATAAGAAGAAAAATAATATAATCCTTGACAATAATCTAAATAGTGCTGTCTTTATGACGTTAGCATCTTACAACAAATCTCAGAAAAGCTTGTTTAATGACTGGATAAAGAAACTGTGGTACATCTACACAATGGAATACTATGCAGCTGTCAGAAAAAAAATGAAGTTATGAAATTTTGCTATAAATGGATGGATATGGAAAGAATCATGTTGAGTGAAATTAGTCAGAAGGAAGGGAGAGACATAGAATGACTGCATTTATTTGCATGGCATAAATATACTAGGTGATCTTACCAAAAGTGGAAATTACCACAAGCGTGTGGGAGTCAGAGGTTGGTTTAGATAGCGAAAGGAACATGAGTGAATAAATGTCTAAAGTTCTGATGCTAACATAGAACTGAGCATTAAAGACAGACAAAAAAATGCAAATGATGGCTTCTAAGTGTGTCGTGAGTACAACCCACAATGTGTGGGAGAAGGAGGAGAGAGAGAGGGAGAGAGGAGAGGAGATAAAGAACCTGCCATTTAGGCGGGATGTGGGAGGGGGAGGGAATTGGGGACATGGGTGGTGGCTGAGGGGCACTGGTGGAGGGCGGGTGCTGGAACACTGTGTGACCGAAACCCCCAAGCGTGAACAACGTTGTAATTGTATATCTCACGGTGGTATAATAAAATGTTTAAAAAAAAAAATTAAATATTAAAAAATCAACTCAAAAAATAAATAGACTCACAATAAAAAATAAAAAAAAAAAACATCAGAATCTAATAGTTGGAATTATGAGATTCAAAATTAAGTTTGTGAGCATTAAATAGAGGCAAAAAGGATACACATGACAACCCTTTAAGGTATGTTCTGCAATCCATAGTCTGGAAGGGACGGAAAAGAGAAAGAGAGAAAAGGGAACAAAATAAAGAACCTGCCATGGAGGAGGGGCTGGGGGAGGGAGGAGGAACCGGGGACGCTGGTGGTGGGAGATGGGCACTGGTGGAGGGATGGGTGCTGGAACACTGTATGACCAAAACCCAAATATGAACTTTTTAATTGTATATCTTTTGTAATTGTAAAAAAATAAAAATTTTTTTAAAAAAAAAATTAAAAAAAAAAATACATCCAACTTAGGGGCCAGAGCATAGTACAGTTGGGAGAGCACTTATCTTGCATGTGGCTGACCCAGGTTGGATTCCTAGCACCCAAATGGTCCCCCTGAGCTTCCAGAAATAATTAACGCAGAGCCAGGAGTAAGCTCTGAGTACCACCAGGTGCAGCCAACATCCCCCCCACACACACAAAAAAAAAAAGGACAGGGAAGATAGTACAGCAAATAAGGTCTTGCAATGCACCTGATCCAGGTTCAGTCCCAAGTATCCCATATGTTCCTGGAGCCTGCCAGGAGTGATCCCTGAGTGCAGACCCTGGATTTACCCCTGAGCACAGCCTGGTGTGGGCCTCCCACCTCAAAACCAAAACAAAACTTGCATATCAAAAAAAATTAAACCGTGTAATCAATTTATTTCAACCTTTTACATTTTTTCAAAAGCTCAAAGCAAAATCACATTTTATTTCACAGAATAAGTATTTATTTCATTTTCTTACCAGCTAACGCTTCTTTTGCATCATCATCTTTAGAGTCTTCCTTAGATTCATCTGTTTCTGCACTATCATATTCAAATGACGAAATAACCGGTTCGCTGGTTTGGACCGTCTGGTCATCTACCACTTTTATTTAAAAAAATATATATATAAATATAAAAATATAAAAAAATATATATATGACAAGTACAAATAAAACACATACATTTTTAACATATGCTTAAATGAGGAAAACTAAAAGAAGCTGAAAAAAGTTTTATGCTCACAAATGAACAATAGTGATCAATAAATATGGATGTAAAGTCCACACAATATTAAATAAACCAGGGATATGGCTCAGCAATAAAATACATGCCCCAACAGGAGCAATAGTACAGTGGGTAGGCACTGGCCAAGCACATGCCTAACCTGGGTTCAATCCCAGACACCTCCTATGGTCTCTTGGCAACCCACTAGTCTCCCAAAGCCATCTGGAGTGATCCCTGATTGCAGGCCAGAGAAAGCCATAAACACCACCAAGTGTGTCCCCTCCCATAAAAAAGAGTGCCTGGAATAAAAAGGAAGCTAATAAATAAAAACTAATTAAAAAGTAAAATAATAAATAAATAAAATATATGCCTCAAAAGTGTGAGGCCCTGGATGTGATCCCAAACAAAGCTAATAACTCTAAATAAAATTGTCAAAAGTACACTGTCATATACACGTAAGAATTTTAGAGAATAAAATACAAGTTAAGAGTTACCAAAGGGGTTTTAAATATTATAAAATTATCTTTAAACCTGCCATTTAGGCAGGCTATGAGAGGGGGAGGGAATTGGATACATTGGTGGTAGGAAATGGGCACTGGTGGAGGGCGGGGTGCTGAAACACTATGTGACCGAAACCTCCAAACATGAACAACGTTGTAATTGTATATCTCACGGTGGCATAATAAAAAATTTTAATTATCTTTAAAATAAAGAACCTGCCATAGAGACAGGCTAGGGGAGGGGAGGGAATCGGGGACATTGGTGGTGGGAAATGGGCACTGGTGGAGGGATGGGTGCTGGAACACTGTATGGCGGAAACCCAAATACAAACATCTTATGAACATCTTTGTAATTGTATATCTCACAGTGGTATAATAAAATATTTAAAAAATAAATAAAAACAAAACAAAAAATATTATCTTTAGTTTACTCACAAAATTTGGAGAATAGAAATATACATTATAGTAATATAAAAATTAAGACAGAATTGCTATAAACTCTTGATGCTGAGGGTTTGGGTCACAACAGCAGTGTTCAGGAGCCATTCCTGGCTCTGCACTAGAAATGAACCCTGGGGGGTGCTCAAAGGACCTTCTGGGGATTCATTCTCATAGGTGTTGGCTTTATGCAAGACAAAAAACTTACCTCCTGTACTACCTGGCCCATTATAAACTCTTAGAAAAGCAATGTGAGCATTCAGAACTACCCATTCAATGGGCGTGCATAGGAATGCAAGGTATCAAAGGTGGAGACACTCAGAACAGCCCTCACTAGGTTACAGAAATGAGGAAAGACAAGGAAAGAAAGAAACCAAGGGGAGAGTAAGGTGAGGTAGATGGGAGACAACAGGGACCTTGGGCACATCAGTGGTGCAGAGATATGCTATCTGGGTATAGCAAACACTGTAAGCATGAGATTCAAACTACAGCAAACAAATTTTAAAATGTGCCTGTCAAGGAGGCAGACTGGGTGTGGGGAGGGAACCTGGGAACCTTGAGGGAGGGAAGTTATACTAGTGATGGTACAGGTTTTGCAATATTATTTATGCCTGAAACTCAGCTATGAATAATTTTGTAAATCATAACATCTTAATATTTAGAAACATTAATGTAAAAAATTTAAAAATAAGTGATAAATAGTTTTCCACATAGTTTGCAAGTTGTTATATAGTTTAAGTTTCTTTTTGTGTTTTGTTTGGAGCACACTCAGTGATGCTCAGGGCTTACTCCTGGTGGTGCTCGAGGGACCATACGGGTTATGGAGGATCTAACCCAGGCTGGCGGTGTGAAAGGCAAGTGCCCGATGTACTGTACTATCCTTCCAGCCCCCAGAGTTTGATTTTTTTAAAAATATTCTTGTTTGTTTTAATGTTACACCCAGCAAATACTCAAGGGTTATTCCTGGTTTTGCACACAGGAATTACTCCACTAGCAGTGCTCAGGGGACCATAAGGAATGTCAGGGATAAAAACTGGGTTGGCTGTGAGCAAGGCAAATGCCTAACCCGCAGTACCATCACTCCAGCCTTAGTTTTCTTTAAGAATTTAAAAGTAGCTGGGGGATAGCTTGGGAGTGTAAGGTGTAAAGACCTGCACTGACTGGTCCCCAAGTACCTTCAGGTCTGAGAAGCAGCTCATCACTGCTGACGCATCACAGGATTCTAGTGCTGACCAAGTCAGCCCAGTTGGAACCAGTCCCGGGAGAAGAAAGAGGTAAGGGGAGGAAGAAGAGCAGGGGAAGAAGGGAAGTAAAAGGAGTTTTAAGAGATTCAAATTAAGCAAGAGTACTTAAAATTTCAGAAATACTATTTAAACTAATTTTCAATGTTGGCTCAAGATTTCGAGGGTACTTCCTGAGATTCAGTTTGTGCATCAACGCCATAGTGACCCATATTCCAGAATGGGCCAAGAACTGGGCTGAAGGGAGCTAAAGCAATATGCACGATATCCTGTCAGTAACAATACTGTGAACCACAGTTCCTAAATGGAAAAATAAGAGACAGAGACCGAAAAAGAAAAGTGTCTGCCATAGAGGTAGGCTGGTGGTCGGGGATGGAGGCGTGGGAGATAAACTGGGAACATTGGAGGTGGGGAAATGTGCACCGGTGAAGGGATGGGTGTTGGAACATTATATGTTCCAACTGAAACTCAATCATGACCAATTTAGCAATACCATTCCAAGACACATTTTGTAATAAGCAATATAATTAGTGCATGCTAAGGGAACAGGCACGGGGATGGGGGAGGGATGGGAAATGAGGGGTTTTGGTGGTGGTAAGGGCGCACTGGTGGTGGGTCTGGTATTGGAATATTGAGTACTTGAAACAACTATACTGTGAATAACTTTGTAAATCACAGTGTTTAAATAATTTTTTTAAAAAATTTAAAAAATTAGAAAACTAAAAATTAAATTTAAAAAAGGAATAGCAAATAGGGCATAGCACACATATTGCCGAGTGGCTTTTCTTTCCTCTATTTTGTCTTCAAAACATTTTA